>JASDQU010752207.1:24558-39763 GCA_032191745.1 Picea mariana
CCCCCCCTCTCTCTACCTCTCTCTCTCTCTCTACCCCCTACCCCACTCTCTCCATCACACTCTACACCTCTCTCTCTCTCTCTCTCTCTCTCTCTCTCTCTCTCTCTTACATTTACCCTCTCTCTCCCTTACTCTATCTTTCTCTCCCTCCTAGATTCTCTCTCACACACAAACTCACTCACCCTATCTCTCCCCATATTTTACTCTACCCCTATCTACATCCCCTCCGTCTATATTTGTCTCTCTCTTTTCCTCTCCCTTTGACCTCTCTCTCACTTTCTTACTTTCTCACTCACTTTCTATCTCCCACTCCCTCTCTCTTCCCCCCCTCCATATGTTGCAAGGAAAATCTATCTATCGCTAGGGGTAAACCAAAACATACAAAGTGACATACATAAATCAACTCTAATCCCAAGTATTCTATATAAATGAAATTCTAACAAGACAAGGCTAAGAGCCTACCTCATCCGGATGTTCGAAGAAGACCATCGTTGAGCACATGACCCAAAGCTTTATAACTGCAACTTGTCCTCAAAAACCAATATACACAAGAATATGGTGATAATATATAATGTTAGAATATAAATTAGCATAATCCATTACCATACATGACAAATACTCCCATGGAATAATAATTCAAATATTTGCAAGATATCAATTGGACGAGAAAATAGTATTTCTATTAAAATAATCATCATAAGTACATAGGTGACATACTTCTATAATGACCAATATAGGAACCAAGACACTAAGTCCCTCCAGCTGGGCCTCCACCACTTCAATCCTACACCGAAGGCAAGCTCATATATAGGAGTCAATGGGGTTCTCCATCACAAAGAAAGAACATCTTGGGGGATGAACAAAAGGAGTTTAGAATTTCAAGGATAAAAGAATGCTAACTCAATATGAAGTGAAATTTCTCCAGAGTGTCTTTGCTCTGAAAATTGAATTGTTAAATCCTTCAAGGGTTGGATATGGCTCATTTTATAGCCTTAAAATGGAACTAAAGTGCTGAGTTGGAGCGTTTCCAATATATGGAAGGCCAAGGATCATGGATCTCATGACATGGCATGGAAACCTGACATAATTTTTAATTTTGAGCACCAAACCGGATGTATGCACGTTGTAGTGGAGAAACCTACATATATGCTTGTTGCATAACTGATAGGGTGCATATATGTGGAAATGTGTGCATTTTTAGCTCTGGAATAAACAAAAAGGAACTTCAAGTCTGTAGAGGGTAATGGGAGGTCATCTAATCAAGTTGCATAGAGTGAGGAAAAAAATTCTATAGTTGATGCTCGCTAATGTGTGAGGTCAACGGACTAACTTCTATGGTCAAAATACATTATGATTACCAGAAGTGGAGTAATGAAGACTCAACCAGAAGTACTAGGTGCTCATAAGACTATTACAAGCCATAATGACTTTGTAAACATGGTTTTGAATATGAATTACACTGCAGATCCATGTGGAAATATATAAAATAGTTGTTCATGGCCATGAATAGGAAATACAAAGCACACATATACCATAGGATGTCATATTCATAAACCAGTCACAATGGAATTCATTCTCGACATCAATTAAAGATGTATATATAAAATGGAGTAAAATTTGATCTCCCATGATCATTGAAGTCATATAGGTACTAGTCCAATGAAAGAAATAAGAAAATGAGGAATGTTTTTACTGTAAGCTTGATGTCTTCTAAATTATTCATCGAAGGTTCAATTCTACATCATGTGAGTAGAGAAGTTGAGTTCGAACACAAAGAGACTTTGTTTGATTACCGGACATTAAGATATATCGTTAACAAATGTGAGACAACCCACCGATAATGAAAGTAGGCATCAAGGCACATAGTATATTCTACAAGTGAGACATTGATGTATTCTCAATTGTCAATGGCGGGAGAACTTGCCACTGATGACTACAAGCCTCTAGGTACTCATAGGATTCTAGGTCTCATTTCCAGAATAGACGAGACGAATTCGATGGAAGGAGACTTGTTGAAAGGAGAGAATTAGGGAATCTCTCATCATTCAGAACGAGGTAAAAATAAATAACTTGATGATTAGGAGGAGCTCAGACAAATAGGATGTTCATGAACCAATGACCCTTTACATCACTCGCATGCACCAGATGCAATTCTTGCACGAGAGAGACCCTTTGAATAACAACGAATAAGGAAAAATGTCGAAAAAGGAAAGGAAACAACCAATAAGGCTAATGGAATCCCAATGTTTGAATATATTTCCTGTCTTTTAACACAAGGGAAACCACCCAGTTAATGACCAACGAATAAATGTCATCCGCTGGGTTCAAGGTTACCTACCCATAATGAAAGTAGGACCGGGGTGCATGGTAGGACAACAGATTCATGTGAATTTGAGATACGCTGAGGGTATGGATGACATGAAAATTCCAGAGTTTTGAGAAATGGCCAACACAGGATTATATACTTCCTTCGGGAGCATAAGACATATGGATAACTACGGCAACATAGACTTGATGATAAAAAAATTATGATGCAGGAGGCATCAACAAAAGCTCCATAGGGATTGGAAGAATAATTAGTCAGAGGAGTAAAATCTAAGTAACAAGATCAACTTCCTAAGGTCATGATAAACCCAAACTTTGGATGAAAGTGGACTCAAAAGTTTTCTTTTTTCAAAGGTGACACAATTGTTGTCGATATGAGATAAATTTCTTTTCCCACCCATCTTTGTTTTTCATAGGTAAATAAATTATATGATATAGGAGAGGACACGAGTGTCAGGAGTAAGCATATAGTTCCAAGCAGTGGAACATACCTATTATGAATGCAAGGAAGTGCATGCAGGGCATGGACACTCACGGGGATATTTCCTCTAAGGGTACAGGGTGTCAAGCTGCAAAGGGTATATGGAAGGCATTGCTTGTTTAGTGATGCAAATTATTGAGGTAATAGGCTTATAACGAGAAAGTAGGAACTGACAATAGGCTCAATAATGCAAGAAGGATGATGGAATGAAATTACAACTTAACTCCAAAAAAGTCCTTTTTCGTAGATTTAGTCTCCAAGCCCCGAAAAAGTATAAAATAATACCCAGGAGAACTCTTCTGGCTAGTGGTAACTAGAGTATTTATTTTTATTAAGTAGTCTACCTAGTTCGGAAAAGGGTTAAAATTGTATCAAATAGATGTCCTTTCAAATCCATTTAATGAGTTTGAAAGAGACAAGTTCACTTGAAAATATTTTTGTTTTTTCAAGAGTCAGAAAATAGCTTCACTAAGTCTCAGGGGGATTCCCATAGGTAATGGTCAGAATTCTTGTGAGTAATAAAATGGGGTTCAAACACAAAGTCATATTGGGACTATAAGGAACTTTCGGTCCTATGGAATAATTTTTGCATGGGAATCAAATGACAAAAATATTCTAACCACGAAAACCATGTTTGGTAAGTCTATACCACTTAATAACGACACTTCTAGTAGCAATGAGAAGGTTCTATGTCGTTAATAAATGTGTTCATACCTAGGGTGTATGGATCACGGTCATAGGATGATGCAAGAATGCAACACAATGTGAAAACCTATCCTATATTATGGTGAAAAAATATACATGTTGAAGGCATGAACGGACGGTAGGACACTGTAAGCCATAAAAAATATTGGACAAAACCACTAAAAACCAAGCAATTCCACTACATTATTAGTCCATAAGGTAAAAAATAGCAAAGAACTATAAAAAGTAGGTAAACAATTTCTACTAATAGTAAAAAATAGAACATTTTACCATACCATTTGAGTTTTTTCACCCACATAGTGCATTTTTGGCCATTTTTCTCACAATATTCAAGTGTTGATTGTGGAATCTATGACCAACAGAATCAAGAATCATTTGGAACAAGTAAGTTCCCATCCCCTCTCCTTCAATTTCAATGGTTTAAATTCTAGTTTTAGGTCCCATCTTTTGAGTATTAGAGGGCGTAACATGGAAACTAGGGTGTATGTGGGTGACCAATCATTGGGTCACGTATATGACCCTATATACATGATAAAATCGAAGCATACACACATATATGAATCCCTATACATGACTCTTACCAAGTTATCCCATGTACAAATCCATGAACAATATTTTGAAAAGGTTTTAACTCAAATAATGGTTTCTCCTTTGCATGATGGTTATTGAATGGAGGGAAAGGGAGCATGAGGAGATAGATGCAGCAGTGGGAAGATATGCAAGGGCTAACAAGATTTAAAATGATGTGGTCTTTATAAATTTTGGGCTCTCAAGGGAATGAGGGATTATGTGAGGTTACTCTAGTTGTTAGTAAACTACTAGGATCCGAAGAAAGAGTCCTTCAACCTTGATGGGAAACCATTGAGTATTGAAGTGGATGATATGTAATTTATCACAAGATTGTCTCTCCGAGGCGAGGTAGTGAATATCCATTCTTGAGGGGTTGGGGGTTGTATGAATATGGAGGAGTACATTGCCACCCACTATGTTGTAGACACAGATAAAGTAGGGAGCGAACTCCCTATCAGGGAAATCAAGCACTTGAGGTTAAACATCGTCATTCTTGTACTCACATGAATTTTGGTGTCGGTTGCGTTGCACCAGGGATCAAGGCCTCTTATGTTCTATGCGGTGGAGTGTTTAAGACCCATTGTTTATGACTAGTTTACGTCACTGTTGGTTAACATGAAGAGAAAGGTTACGGATTGCAATCAAGGGAGAATGAGAAGTTTTAGATTTGCATCCATACTTTGTAGTTTTTTCTTTGAGCCCTAGTGTGGAGATTACTCCACACGGACTATGCGATCGAGCCATGTCACAGTGGGCCACGGTTATGAGGCGACTAGGAGGTTGTAGGGTTCCAACCCCCTACAATTATCAGTTCTTCTTCTGGTGATGTCGATAGGTCATAGCCATTGACGACTATCCTTACGGAGATATCAAATACAGAGGGGATCCTGACATGTCATTTACACCAAGTTCCTCCTACGGTGATATTGGTAAGAAATGTTTTACATTTTTCAATTTTTTTATGTTTTTCAATAAAAATAAAATAACACAAATATTGGTAAGAGTATTAACAATTGCTTTGTTATGTAGATGTAGCTCTGTGATGGACAGAGAGACTCCCATGACATCAATCGATGGTTCAAGGAGATAAGATAATGGGTGGGGACACCAAGAGAGTGCTACAAGATGTGTAGGGAAACCTATCCCGATTGATGCATAGGATTCCTATGGATCAAGCGGAGGATCTACCATAAGTGATGCAATGACAGGTGGTGGGTGTACCTCGTGCATGGGTGTGACTCTTTCGGCATCTTACAAATACCATATTGTGCTATCATGATATTCATCTTACGCCATAGACGTAGATGCCATGGTCATGCTATATACTGACCATATATATATTTTGAGGGCGTGAGCCCCATTTTGTACTATGACACAATATTTTGAACTCAAAAGGATGAAATATAAAAATTTTCGTCTTCGGATTTACTTATATATGTTACAATGTGTAAATGTATGAATGTGTTTTCTTTCCTTGGTTAGTGACAAATTCCAATCTAAAATATCATTAGAATATGCATCAGATATATGATTAGAACTTCTAGGGATGTGATTATAAGTAAGATCAAAGTATCTTTCCAAAAGTCATACCCGTAGGAATCATCGGAGTAGAGTAGGATCTTGCACACAATAATTGTCATTCAACTAACATGTGACTAACTAGAAATTCAAGAAAACTTTTAAAGATTGAACACCATGTGAAATGGTGTCACATAATAGCTCTATAATGTCGCTATACTCAGCCACATTATTTGTTGATGGCTCCAGATGAACACCACCTGAAGACACCAGTTATCCCTCGGGTGAGTAAATGACCCAAGTGGTAGAAGCCATGTTCTGCATATGACGACTAGCACTATCTGCAAATCCTAAGTAAATCGAAGAATCCATTGAAATCCTCCAACCAAGGGAAAACTTAATAAGAAAGACGATGACACAAAGAAAAATATAAATAAGTATATACACTCAGATACATTAGTATACAAAGGTCACGCCCAATTTTGAGGGCTCAAGCGTAATACCTTTTAAGTTAGATCCCATTTCCATACTCATCTAACATATTCCATTCATAATATTGTAATTCATAGGCTCCTTTATCTAAGACATGTCGCACGATATAAGGATAGTGCCACATGGGGTTGAACTTACTTACCCTGAGTGGTTCTTTGGCTTGGTCATAAAGGAGAACCAAGTCCGCGTCAATATACTGTCGAGGCTTATCGTACTAAACCTTACCACTTCATGCATTCACTTTGATAGTCATAGAGGAATATCAATTCTCCTCATCGAGGTGATCTAGGTTCACGAAGCATTCTTCAATATCGAATGTGTTAGGTAGGAGCTCAATTTCCAATTAAGGGAAGCGATTTCCAACTTAAGGGAAGCAATTTCACATTCAATTAGAAGAATTGAATCCATGCTATGTACTAACTGAAAAGGAAAGAAACCAGTGGAAGTATTAACCGTGGTTTGGTATGCACAAAGTGTAGGGTAAAGCATCAGATGTCAGTCAGATTTACTGTCGCTAACAGTTTTTTGCAAAATGGTCTTGAGACATTTACTCACCTTCTCTACTTGTCCATCTTCCTAGGGATAGTAAGGGGAAGAATGACCATGCTTAAACCCCAGTTTTGATGCCAACTCTTTCATCATTTTATTCCTAAATTGACTTCCATGATCAATCACAATATCTCATGGGATTCCAATCCAGGCTATAATCTGATTGAATATGAAGATTGTTGGCGTATTACAATCGGATTTAACGGTAGGCATGGCCTTTGTCCATTTAGTAAAATAATCCATGAACATGGTAATATTGTGGTTCCCCCAACCAAGGATAGGTTACAGTACATAAAATATACCCCCCATTGGGTTAAGGAACTGAAGGTGACGACTGAGTGAAGAGGGGATGGGTGTGAGTTCATTTTCTGAGAAAACACCTGGAAAGTGTGACACTTCTTGATCGCTTCAATGCAATCCTTAAAAATTGATGGAAAAATTAACTAGCTCGCAATATCATTTAGGTTGTCACGATCTCGTATAAATGACCACCACATGCCCCACTATCATAGTCATTTAGAACAACCTCAACTTCCTTGTGATTCAAGAAATGACATAAAATATTATCTACCCCTCGATGATATAGAGTGTCGTCGATAATAAGGTATATTTTAGCTTGATGATGTATACATCATCGATGGTCTCTTGATAGATGTTGGGGTAGCTTCAAGGTTTCAAGCTAGATAAAAATGTCTCCATACGAGGGGTACGAAGACAATATAATGAAAATATGTTCATCCAATAATGAAGTTTCATGAAAATCGTCCTGATCTAATCAAGGGAAGTCTTACATCAACTCGACAAAAAATGGTGGTTTCTTAGACTTCACCGAAGCGAAATCGAGATCAAATTTTTTCAAAATAACAATCCACTTATTTTATTTCCCCCCTATGACATGCCTATTGAGGACGTATTGAAATGGATTGATATCCAGAACCACGATAATTTTGCAAAGTAAGATATAATTTTGTAGTCTTTAAACCGCATGTACGAAGACCAAGGCCAACTTCTCTACGTGAGTGTATTTAAGTTCACTACCAACTAGGTTTCCATTGATATAGTGGACAATGTGATCATGGAGCTCATCATCCTCTTTATCTAGAACCATACCTGTAACGTCCCGGGCCATTATCCCACTAGTCAGGGAAAACGCTACTGTGCGGAACAACATCATTCTCATACTTAATTAATAACATGAATTTAAGTCATATTAAACACATTTAACTCAGAGTAAGCACAAGATTACTGCTAACATAAATAATCCCTGGCATTAACAATAATTCATATGCACAATAGAATACATTATACATATAAGCATCACCGTAATGCAAAACATAATATTAAGCATAAGCTGATACTTATCTTTGAAACCGTGGTAATTCCACCAACCATGTGCAGGACTTCCACGAACCTCCTAGCCTTAGACCACGCTACTCATCATGTTCAGTAGTGGGTCACCCCCGAGCTAGGACTAAGCTCCACCCAAGGCAAGGAATCCTAGTCTAGCCTGAGGTTACAGGGAAAATTGTACAGAATAACCGGAAGGATTCTTTCCAGGATGCCTTCTTATGCCCACTACTCATGGACTCTCATTTCCCACATGCTTGTTCTGCCCGAGAGTATACACCTTCACAAGCACAGTCCATCAGTGCTTCACCTCCCTCTTTGGGTCTTGGCAACAGGCCAAATCAGGAAGTCTTAGAGCTCCGTAGCTGGTGCTGGACTCTCTCTGAAATAATACCACTTCCCAGTAGACTCCTTCACCTAGAAATAGCTTCTCATAGGCCTGGAAGACTGCCTCTTCAACTAAGGGCCTTAAAACCCGGTTCTTCATCCCCTTCTGACTCAATTCCCACACTGTGAGGATAACCACAACAACAATAGCAATTTGGTTAAATCACGGTGACAACAGCAACAAGAATTTGGGTATTGACATCCAAAATGGCAAAAGTCCACAATAAGACATAGCACGATTCAGACATTTACAGGGTGCTCGGACTTCACAGGAGACACGGCTCGGTCCGCGAGTTTGCCACTAGTTTTAGGGTGAATGACCAGGAATCAACACAGAGGTCAATTGCAGAGCTAAATAGAATTCACAAAGGATGGGGATTGGAAAAGAGACTCAGGTGGAGAATGGAAAAATGCAAGAGAAAACAATTTTCCCGTCAGGGTTTCCTTCACGGTGCACGGGTAAGAAAATGCAGACACAGAGGCAAAATGGGTTTATACTGGCATCACAGTGAACTCAGGCGGAGGATGACAGAATGACCGAACCACCCCTCCCCCCCACAAATGACTTCTGCAGTTTTTTAACTGCATGTGCCTTGGTTGACACATGTCACCCATGAAGCTACATGCACTCCATCAGCATGCATTCCTCTCCAGGAACTTTGGACAAAACATATATTTCACATGGCTTTTGGAATAATATTAAAATATTATTCCCAAGGACTTAATCCCGTAGGCTTAGCCTCTAGGCTCAACACTTAGCCTCTCTTTCCAGCCTTCCAGCCCTCTATGGAATCTTAGTCCCCCATCACTCATTCATCCTGGTGGGTCTGCATGAAGTGGTGTTTATATTTTTATTAATGTTCTGCATGATTACATATACAAAAGCAGGCTCCCGGCCTTAACACTTAGGCTCTCCAGCCTAATAACACATAAGCCCAACATCTTATATAAACTTGGCTCACCAGCCTATAAAACATAATTACAATTCATAATGCAAGATTTATACTTCATAGACATGATTTACCACAGGGCTCGGCCTTGGGCACATTGCAATCCCCTCCCCTTATTTTTGCATTGTCTTCAGTGAAACTTTACATTAGATCTACAAGCTTTTCAAAATTTTCAAAAAGATGTGGGTACTCTGCCCGTATAACATCTTCATGCTCCCATGTCGCGTCCTCAGGACTGTACCAGGTACACTGGACCTTTACAATCCCTATAGCTCGATTCCAGTGTTGTTTGTTTTTCCTATCCAATATGCACACAGGATGCACTTGCAGGACACCTTCTTGCTCCACCTGAATCACATTCCAATCGATAACATGATTAGGATCTAGTATAAATTTTTTAAGCAATGAAACATGAAACACATTATGTAGAGTCATGGATGCAGGTAATGCAAGCATATATGCAACTAGCCCAATCCTTTCTAGGATTTCAAATGACCCACAAAATCTGGCTACCAACTTGGCGCAACTTCCCAGCTTCAGGGAACTCCTGTTAGCTTTCACTTTCAGGAAAAAATGATCACCCACTTTGAACTTTTTGTGGGTTCTATTCTTATCAGCATAACTTTTCTGCCTATCCTAGGCAACTTTCAAATTCTGCTTAATTTTATCATTTGGTCCTCCATCTCCTTGAGCAACTCTAGCCCAACTACTGCTCTATCAGCTGGATTATGCCAACTCACTGGAGTATTGCACTTTCTTCCATAAAGTGCTTCAAATGGGCTCATCTTCAATGATGCATGATATCCATTGTTGTAGGCAAATTCTACCAAGTGCAGGTAGTCTTCCCATCGTGATGGTTTGTCCATCACATACATTCTCAGTATGTGTTCTATTACTCTATTCACCCTCTCTGTCTGTCCACCAGACTCAGGATGATAAGCTGTACTAAAGTTCAGATTCGTTCCGAATCCTTTGAACAATCCTTTTCAGAAATTCGAGGTGAATTTCGAGTCTCTGTCAGACACAATCATTTTAGGAATTTCATGCAATTGTGCCACTTCCTTTATGAAAATATCAACAACATCTGCTGCCTTGTGAGTAGTTTTTAGTGGAATAAAATGGGCATATTTTGTAAGCTTTTCCACCACCACCATGATCAAATCATGCAGCTTGCTTGTTCTAGGCAATACTGTAATAAAATCCTTTGTTACCACTTCCCACTTCCACTCAGGAATGGGTAAAGGTTACAACAACCCTGCTGGGTACCTATCATTAGCGAAGTCATCTTGTTCGATATTAATAAGATAGATCTAAAGTCATGTTGTTCGATATTAATAAGATCTGGGTGAAATTAATATCAATGATGCATATCATCCTATGTCCTATCAAGACCAGACACATATTCTAATATGGCTTCATATGAAGGTAAAGTATCGTCAAGTAAATCGTGTGAAAAATATGATTGAGTGGTCCATACGGTCTCTAAAATAGGATCCACCTTGTCCTTTCATGAGGAGGAAGGATCTAGGTCATTAGTAGCATTAAGAATAGCCTGATACACAAACTTTGTTTATGACAGTGGAGTTTCCATCCCAATGTGTGACTAACCTTTGTATGACATAGTTGGGGAAGGTAGGGTCCAAGGGTCATTGAAATATGAAATATTGAAAGGAACATACCTCATCGACGATGAAGACTCACTAGAAATGGAATAAATATGGTGAATTGGTGCCATGAAATCAAAGATACCCATCAAAGATGAATACATTCCTTCACCATCATCAATTTCCTACTGAGAATTATCAATCACAAGGAGTGAAGGTCCAACCGATGCATTTGTACTAGCGTACGCAAAGGAAAACTGATCAATCATCACTATCTTCCCTTCGTGAGGAAAACATAAAGTACAGAAAACAGATGACATGGCGAATATCATGGAATAATTCCAGTTATTCCCTAGTAGTAAATTGTAGTCGAGAGGTGCATCAACCACCTTCACATCAACCTCCACATTCTTCTCGCTTAACTGGACCGAAAAAGCGAGAAGGATTATGTGGGGTCAAAAAGAATGCCCATCAAATGTGGTCAACATATTCATAGATTGAGAGAAGTTTGGAGAGCCAATGGATTTCCAATAGGTTAGGTACATCACGCATGTCGCAACAACTTCATCAATTACAATACATTTGATGGAAATGTTCCCCTTCTGAAGTAGATCTTGGATCTGATGCTTGATTTTGTCATTTTCCATTAGAGAGCGATGGTAGGCTGGTCCATTAGGCAAAGGTGCACCTCCTTCGAACCATCATCACAACAAAGTTTTGTGTTCTGCATTGGAACATAAGAAACTTTACACTAATCCATTTTAAACTTCTTAAGTACTTCTCTGACATATTTACATTGAGACAAAAAGGTTTGACGAGCATTTCTGCTAACTTCAAGACCGAGGCAGTGATGTAACTCACCAATATCTTTCATTTCAAATACCTATGACATATTCTTATTAATTCCACTAATCAACTTTTTTGAATTTCCTGTAATAATTAAATCATCAACATGTAAGGAAATCAATACAACATGCCCCTTTTCATCAAACTTGGTATACTGCAAAAGAAAGAAGGAATCTATCTTCTCATACCATGACCTAGGTGCTTGTTTTAGTCCATACAATGCTTTCTTTAATTTACACACTAAATGTTCCTAACCACTTTTCCTAAAACCCTCTAGTTGAGTAAGTTAAACCTCCTCCTTTAAATCACCATTCAAAAAATCATATTTTACATCTAATTGGGGATGCTTCCAATGATACTTTGTAGCTAGTGCAGTTAACATTGTTATAGTGTTTAGTTTAGCTATTCGTGCAAATGTTTCTACATAATCAATGACCTCTTTCTGGGAATACCCTTTGCCACCAATCTGGCTTTATATTTATCTATACTACCATCTGCTTTGAATTTAGGTTTGTATATCCATTTACATCCTATGGGTCTTATATCTTTAGGTAATTCACTCAATTCCCAAGTTTCATTTTTCATTATAGAGTCATATTCTTCCTCCATTGATTTCCTCCACTCTTCATGTTCATTAGCTTCATTAAAACTCATGGGTTCTATGACATTTGAAATATTACTTATCAGGGCATAATCTTTATATTTTCCAGGTAGATGAACGTGTCGTGAAGATCTTCTCAATTGGTTGGTGACTTTGTCTCCATTTTGTGAAGATTCTTCTTCACTGCTGGATGTATCCATGTCACTAGGTGCCTTTTCCTGATGGTGCTTCTCTTCTTTAACTTCTTCATCTTCAATAGGTACATGTTATCCTTCATGACCGTTGTCCTCATTGTTTCCTTTTTCCTGTTCATGGAAAATTACATTTCTACTTGCAAACACTTTGTGAGTAGATGGATCAAACCATTTATATGGTTTAAATTCTGAAATATACCCTATAGAAATACATTTGATAACTTTAGCATCAATATTATTCATGTTCTCCTTTGGAATATGTGCAAAAGCCTTACACCTAAATATCCTCAAATTATTAACCGCTAGTTTAAAATAATACAAGGCTTCGAAAGGAGTTTTATGATCAAGACATGTTATTGGACTTCTATTATTTAAATAAACAACAATGTTTATGGCCTCAGCCCAAAAAACATTTGAGAGATTCTTACCTTTCATCATACTTAGTGCACACTCCACCAGAGTTATATTTTTCCTTTCTGCAACTTCATTTTGTTGTGGAGTGTGGGGTACTGTAAATTGTTGTACTATTCCATGATATTTGCAATACTTGATGAAGTTCCCTATTCTGTACTCTCCTCCTTGATATGAGTGGAGGATTTTGATGGAATTTCCTGTTTTCTTCTCCACCATGTTTTTTAATTCCTTAAAATTTTCAAAAACATCACTCTTTCTCCTAAGGAAATACACCCATGTGTACCTTTTGCAATTATCAATAAGCAATAAGAAATAAGAAACACCTCCTATCGACCTTCTCTGCATTGGTCCACAAACATAAGTGTTCACAAGTTCTAATAGATCTCTTTTTCTCTTATCAATATTAGAGGGGAACTCATCTCTCTGTATCTTTCCTAATGCACAATCTTCACAAGAAGCATAATCATTATAAACATAGGGATTCCTTCAACCATACTTTATTTTTGTAATAACAAAAAATCATGATAATCAATGTGGCCATACGTTTGGTGCCAAAGAGTTTCTATGGGCATAGTTGCAAAATTCAATTCTTGATGATTCTTGCTAGTGACATCAAGTTTGTACAGAACTCCAACTCTGACTCATGAGGAAACAGTTCTGTAATGATCCTGCAAGTCCTTCACTATACAATGTGTCTTGAAGAATTCGACCTTCAAATTCTGATCTGTAATTGTGGACATAGAAATCAAGTTTTTCTTTATCCAAGGGACATACACAACATTGCTAATGTGTCTGATAGAGTACCATTCGGAATTATTACAGGAATATCTCCATATCCCTTGATTTGATAAGAATGATCATCTTCAAGATAAATATGGGCACCATTATGTGTTTCTTTAAAGTTTATATACCAATTCTTATTACATGTCATGTTAATTGAACCTCTAGAATCAACAAACCATGCGTCAACATCATCAGTTTCAACAGACAACACAGCATTAGAAATAAACAATTTGAGATCGTTTGAATCAAAATTCGCGTTTTTTCTGTAAAATGTCCTGAATGTTTTCTATTTTTATACCTAGCCTCAACATTTTTCTTCTTATAATATTCTTTGGCATGACCAGTCCGACCACAATAGAAGCACTTAGGTTCATTTCAATTAGATGGCATACCTTGATTTGAATTTGGAAATGACTTCCTCTGAAATGAATTTCCTCATCTGCCTCCTCCTTCTAGTTTCCCTTTATGGAATCTCTTCTTTGTCCATAATGCTAAGTCTGAATTCTGAGGCTTCAAATTCGACTTCAAATTAGTGTGCCTCTCTTCTTTTTGCAACACTATACCTGTCAATTCCTCAAAGGTATGATATCTGAAGAAATTAAACACAATAAATTCGAGACAAGAACAACAATATGGCGGAAAAGGCATAATAGCTAACACACTCTTATTCACTCCAATGTTACATATTTATAGTACAATGGGTGATGCCACCTCATAGAGAGATTTGCTCTAGATCCTAAAATCATGCATTATGACTAGGCTAGGCAATCTTAACTAACTCATTAGTCATCACTTGAGGATATATTACTAATATCCTAAATGAATAATACAAATATAGGTGACAATTTAGACTTAGTGACTGGTAAAGGTAAGCCATAGGCTAACATTCCCCCCCTCAATCACAAGTCCAATCAATAATACCAGCAATAAATCATAAACTGGTATCAATTCCATGTCTTCATACTAAAACTCCTGAGCTGAGTCGCAATGAAGAACTGCCTGAAAAACTGCCAATCTGGATGTTGAGCATGTTCATTTGAAATGAACTGGAAGAGAGCTAAGATATGGAAGTGAACAGATGCAATATCTGAACATTTCCTGATTGCTTGACAATTTTATCATTTTTCCAAGTATTTTAGCTAGAAGAATTTGATGCCTGCTGCTAATTGGTGAACATGTAGTATCACCACTCTACTATCAGTGTATCATTGAAAGTGCTCTCTGAATCTGTGGTTTGGGATGACCACTAACCAATTGATACCATGTATCTGATGGTTTTTGGATAACCACTAACCAATCTTGACACTTTTAGGTGTCCAACAGCATCCCAATGTATCATGTGTATGATTCAATTTCAAGTCATTTAACCATAATCTTGCCAAAATCTGCCATCTCTGGAAAATCTCACAATGTGATCATGTGAGCCAGAATGCCAACAA
>JASDQU010752209.1:0-26806 GCA_032191745.1 Picea mariana
AGAGAGTATCTTACTGAGTGTTGTTTTCAGTGACACTATAGTAGTCAGGCGGTCGATCGGTTTATCTAAAAAGGGCTTCAGGTAATCTAGGTCGATCTATACACAGGTGTTGTCTGATGCGCTACCACTTGAAGGGGTACCAACAGGGTTACAAGGGTGGCCAACAAATGTGCGCTTAAGTACCAATTGTATTTCCTACATGTATGAATCCCTCAACCGTGGGTTTATGTGTGTAACGATATATCTCTGTGGCTTAAAGACGACGGAATACGTCTCTACCCTGAAAAAAAATTAACCCACACTTTCTACCGAGGAAAGTTCTTTGATACCACTTTTAATATACCAGATATAAAATGAATGTAGAACATAAATAAAATGCTAGTAATGGCAGAATAACAACAATATAACCAAAATATTCACCACAATAACACTGAAATGATATAAGAATAGCAACAGAAATAGAACTTGAATCTGAAAGCAATGATCATGGGCCTTTTCGAGGGGGCAACCTCCAGTTGAGTAGAGCTCTATTACAATAATATCCAAGCTAGGGTTCTCATACTCTCGACTCCTATTTATACTAAAAATAAACATCTAGAGGAAGATCCTTCTAGAAGCGGAAGCTTCTATTAGGTCTTCTTACATCCGCCTTATTCTATTTTATTGAAAGGCCTTATTAATATTGACCTTTATTACATTCAAATATATTGTTCTACCTATGTGCGGGTTAGGACCCTAACATGTTTTGATAATAACTCAAAAAGTAGTACAGTCGTAGATTGGATGTATTTCTGTCTAAAAATGTAATTTGGTATCTTATTTGGATTACAGGTGTAGCAATGTTTATATAGATGATTTTGATACCGTTGACATGGCCACTATTGCCAGCAGGCATCCATAGCCTTGGAAGGGATGTCATTTAACCCACTCTAGTACCTATGTCATGTCCAAGAGTCATCCATTCATGATAAAAACATCTTCCTACTTGATTGAATTAAAATACATACCTGAGGATCTTCTTAAAATCATAATTGCTTCACTGCTAGTAGGCCTGTTCAGTACCCCGACGAAGTTGTCTTGGTATCATGTGTGGATTTCCCCACTACTAGCAGACCTGTTCGGTGTCTCGATGGGTTTACATATAATTCCCACACATTATAGTGCTTCAAACTCTCTAAAAATTTCCAGAAACTTCATGATATTCAAGAGAGCGGGGTGATACTGAAAATCTCATAGTCTGGTAATGAAAAGATTGATCATTTAAGAATCATTTTTTTGTTCTAATGAATTTCATCTTGATTTGGACAATTAGATTTATGTTATAAAATCATCTCTAGGATGTGGAAGCACAATTGAGTTGTCCTCCTTAAAACATGGATGGTGTTAGAAGTTTGTTAAGGATAATCGAGTCTTCCTGTAATTTTAATGAGAAACTAGAAACAATGATTGAACATAAACTTACTTCCATTGATATGAGTTTAGCGTTTACTATTTGGGTGCTTGAACAATTATCAATTGTTTCTAATGAATAAAAATTATGATTCCCTTCAAAAAATGAATGGTGATTTAGACATAATTATTTATAAAACAAATCAAAATCAAGCAAAATGGAAAGAACCAAAATAAAAAATAGAAAAGAAAATCAAAAATATTTATAAGAGGGTGGATCAGAAATCATCAAGCAAAATATCTCTTGAGATACTAAAAGAGAATAGAAAAATCCTTATTAATATGAGTGCAGTCCTACTCATGGCACCTTGGGTCAGGGTTGAATCGGTAGTTCAAATTTACTTATCTCTTTACTTTCCATTTAAAATTTTCATGATGATACTGTGTTTTGGAAAAGAAATATTCATCGAAAAGCAGAGAGAAAAATATATAAAGTGGACTTCCCTGACAACATTCATATTATGGTTCTCTTGGTGTTCCCACTTGTGTTCATAACTGCATTATTACAAAAGAAACAATGAGAAAGAAAACTAAAGGAAACCTACTCCTAAACCTACTCTAACTACTAAATAGATCAAAACGCTAAGTAAACTCATATTTCCAGTGCAACCACAAGAGCATATTCAATCCTGTAAGGAATAGAAAGTAAAAAATCAGAATAAAAGAATGTAGTATTTGAAGATAGAAAAGAAATATGTCATGCTTACCTCCTATATATTCATTTAAAAACAAATAAAGTACGACCTTACCATTCTTTTGAAACTTCTTTATATATGAATCCTCCAACCATTCTGCAATCTTGTCATGATATGGGTCATAATGTCATGGAAGAGTGTAAGTAAGTTTGGAAAACTTGTTAATATTATGGGGACCTGACATAACCATCGGCCAAGGCCGAAGTGCTCCATCCTCTTGACAATTCTCCAAGTGTTCATCCATTTCTTCACATGGAGGATCTAAAAAAAAGCATGTCATGCTTACCTCCTATATATTCATTTAAAAACAAAGCAAGCACGACCTTACCATTCTCTTGAAGCTTCTTGATATATGAATCCTCCAGCCATTCTAAGATTGTGTCATTAGGATGCAAACTATGACTTTGATGAAATGGATATATCAATGGGGAACGCATCATAAGAGTTTTCATGACATCAATTAGATCATTGGTTTGATCACTTCCTTTGATGAGATTGATTGTTTCAAAATGTGAAGCATAAACATTAAAATTTGAACTAATCAAAGAACGAATATGCAATGTAGAATATTTGATCTCCATGAGAATGATTGCATTATATTTTTCAGAAATAAATTGTGTAAAATCATCTTGCAACATGTCTTTTTCCTATGCAAGTGATGAAAGTGAAAGAGCGTCAAATCCGAATTCATAAATGTTATGTTTGGAATTAATTTCACCAAATCTTGGCATATCGAAAAGATTTGATTGTGACAAAAAGAGTAAGATACCATGGGTAAAGTATCATGTTCACAAGAATCTAAGAAGAGATTGGGATATAAAGAGTAAAAGGAATCAGGAATGAGAATATGAAAATAATCTCTTGATCTATGATATTTAACAATAGTATTCTCAAGACATTCCTCTCTACTTTCCTTAAAACTTTCACTCCGTTTTGGTGATAAATCCTTCAACATAATATGATTGTCTAAATTTGCCTCATGTATAATGGACAATTTAAAACTTTCATAAAAACCAATCTAATCTTTCATGTGGATAAGGTATGATTTGTGGATGAAGGTTTAAGGTTTCTTCTTCAAATCGCATATTTACATATCTAATCAGTTTCATAGGAATGTTAGAATGCTTAAGATGATTTTCATCACCTAAGTGTTCTTCAAGAACTAAATTTAAGAACCGATCAGAGCAAGAGTTAGAAGAATGAGTACATTCACCTTGACCCAACATCGAATCTTCTTCCATGATGGTTGAGGACTGAAAATACAATGATTCAGAGGAAAAACCAATTTGATTGTCACTAAGAACCTTTTCAATAGATTCTACCTCCCTTGCTTGTTCAAAAATTTTGGATGGATTCCTCTCATCCTGCGAACAAAATTCTTCTCGCAATTGAGTGATAGGATTTGTAACTGATTCACCATTTGCGATTGAATATGATTGGATGAAAGGGATGCAAGCATCATAAAGGAGATTTAGTACAAATGACATGTCATCAAGATTAAATTTACAAAGAACATGATGGATTCTTGTTGAAAAGCCTTCTGGAGATGAATTGTCATTGATTAGTACAGTTTGAAATTCTTCACATAGTTGATTGTAATCATAGTTTTCAAAAGAATATAAAAATTCCTCTACAAATTGAAACCAAAAAAAAATGTCATATGCTAGAAAAGACTCAAACCAATGTTTAATCCGACCCCTAAAAGTAAAAGAAAACAATTTGCATAAAAACTTTAAATCAGAAATATCATGTTTGATGCATTTACACAAAAACTTGTTAATATGGTCTTTAGTAGATACATCCCCCTCACCATCAAAGGTGAGTTTGGACAAGTGAGAGACTGCCTCATTGGGAATATCAGGTAATGAGAAGTGGAAATCATGTTCCAACACAATGCTTTGGGGAGCCATGGGAAATTAAATACATTCGAAACAAAGACTCCTGCAAGGCCATCTTGTCAGTCTGGCCTACATTCTAGTGCATTTCAAGATAACATCGAAGAAGAATTTATAAATCTAGAATTATGACAGGCTGAGGGATAAAACATTTAATCACTAAATTTACCTCGGCCCTCCTAGCACCATTTGTTGACAGACATAAATGAAGCACCATCAACTGGAAGGTCAAATCCGAACCGGGGTTGTCTAATTAACCCAAGTCGCTTGGAATGAAATGACCCAACAGGTTTAATGACTCCATTAGCCAACTAAAGTCCTAAAAATGATAAAATAAATAAACTAATCTAAGGCTATGATACTAAGAATATAAGTTTACTAATTACAAGTGTTCAAATAGAAACATGAATATGTACAAATGATTATAAACAATGTATATACAACCTGCAATGTTTACTTGAAATCTTGTGCAATGAATGTTCTTAAAAGTGTTTCTAAACGAGATAAGGAAAGCACATAAATATTTTTGTTTTCATTTTGAATGTTCAAAGATTTAAAACTAATAAGTACTAAGAAAATACAATCGAAACAACGATGCATAAACAGTCAAAGCTAATTCATGCAATCATCATTTCATTAATAAATAATTTGACTAAATAACGCACAGACTAACCTATAACTGATCAGTGAAACTGAGGTTATCTTTATGTACCATTTGAGCTCCTTCTTGTCCTTCATGTGAGGTAAACTTGTGACAAAACAAAACTAGTACTTTCCAGAATAAATTCAATGAAGCGTTTAATGTGTTGGAGCGAGAATAGAACAAAATAACAACTGATTAAAAATTCTATGATCTTATGATAATCAATATTTAAGAACGAGAGAAAACTCAATTTTGAGTATCGATATTATCAATCATTTAATATCTGAAATAAATTAAATAATAATTAAATGATAGATTGATCACACATACAAAATGGAATGACAAATTATGGACAACATCTAAATAGTTAACAATATAAAACAACAAATGATGACCAGGCTAAAGCTAAATCAATCATATTGATATCTCATAATACAGAAGTAATAGAAGAACATAATGGAACAAGCATCACACAGGTCTAAAGCCAATGGTGAATTACTTTCCCATTATCCATTCTCAAAATCACATGTTCATATTGTATTCTAGCCAAAGTTCCCTTTACTACTAAAAACAATCACTATTTAAACTAGTCTTGGATTGACAACCTCTTATCATGCAAGATAGAGGGTAATACCAAAAAAATAGATTGCCTTACAAAAATAGTACAACACAGAACCACTCGTGTAGGAGTTTTTTTTTCAAAATTAATTACATGATGGAATAGTTTTATCAAATAGAAAAGAAATTACTAAACTATACAACGTATAATCCATGATGGCTTCTCCTTGTGAATAGCACCATAATTATTATTTTCCTGTAAATGACAAAACGGAATCGATTTTTAGAAAAAAATACAAACTAACATTTAGAAATAGACTGGCTATAGAATCGTGAGATTTTGTAGCTAGTCTTATATTAAGAAAGAAAATTAAAATAAATCTTCCTATTTGACTTTTATAACAGAAAAAAATCAAAGAAAAACAAAACCACTTTTACCATTATAGAAATTAGATAGTGAAGGGTCGGATAATTCCAAGTTAATGATGGCATTGAAATTGGTTGTGTTTTTTATGATCGCACTACTGGTTATTTTGAGTCTTTTACTTGCCCAATCTGGGCATGCTTTAAACTCTTGATTTTCTCATTCAAGGAGAGAATTTCAAGCTATCAAATGTTTTAATTGTGCCTGTAAATATGCTATGTCCTTGTAGTAGCGTTCTACCCAGTCCAGACAATTGTCATAGTGTACCGGTGCTATAACAGGTCAAGATTGAGTGTACTCAGCAATGGGTGCTTTAGTTTTTCCTATAGCTTGTTTCAAATCATGGCCTATGCCAACAAATCCCTTTTGGTCTTTTAGAAATGGAGGTAGTTTAGAAACAAAATCATATTGTGTATCTTTGCTAACGATTTCATTTCTGAGACCCTGGTTATCCACATCTTCTCGGGAAAGGAAATAATTGATCGCGTCATCGGTTAAGTGATCATCGACCTTGATCACCGAGATCAAGATCAAATGATCCTGTTTTTGATTTATTAGACTCTGGGAAATTAACATGGTTTGTCTTTTGTTTATGAAACTCGGGTCTGAGTTACCCTGTTTCTTCTTCTTACGATTTTTCTTAACAATTGGTTTGTCATGCAAATCCTGAGTTGACTCAATAGTAGGAGAAGGAGAAATTCTCTCCTTTAATACATCCACTACCTCTTCTAACAATTTATTGGGTACAAAATTATATTGGGTTTTTTTACCTAGAGGGTATTGCATAGCAAAAACAATGGGTTCAATGAGCTCATGGTCTCTATTTGAATCGACACCTTGACTTTTAGTCATAGGGTTACAAGGATTAGGATTTATATTTGAATGCAAAGGAAAGTTCACTGTACTTTCAGGTAGGGAAAAATTGTTTCGACATAGGAAGTCTTCCCAAGTGTCCCCAATTTGAGCCAGATGCGACAACAAAAAGATTCGTATAAGCCCATGGTGAAAGAGGCTAGATAGAGGGTTTCAACTCTATTTATTATAATGCTTTGAAATCTTATGCAAGCTCATCAACAAATAAAATGGTCTGTTTAGCTTAAATCCTAGGAACAACATCAACAGTCGGATATGATACAAAAACACTAAACCATACCTACCCTCATATGTTATAAACTGTTTCAGAATTAGAAGGAGTTCATGCCATCGAGGTTTCAAGAGGGTAATAGGAGTACCTTTAGGGAAGCATGTTGATTTCTTAGAGATCATGAATAGGCTCCAAGGCATGCCTTCTAGCTTGGCATTTTTGAACCATATTTCTCCTTCCTGTGACAGTCATGTTGCTTGGGCTATAGATTCCTCTATGACCTCCAATTTTAGATCCCCAACTATGGCTCTAAATCCATCAAATGTTTGAGAAAAAACATGTGCGATCGCTAGCTTATAACCTTTGAATTTTCGGATGAAAATATCCCAACCGTGCACCTGTAAATCGTTTAAGGCATTGTCACGGGCAAGAAGGGCCTGAGAGCCATTAGATTCAATTCAAACCATGAGGACCATGGTTTCTATCAAATAGACCTACTAAATGCCATGAGAGGGAGGCTTTGTCTTCCAATAGACCAATAACAAGGAGAGGTTTGTGAAAACCGAAACGACCCGATACCTACGAACTTGGGAGGTTGTCATGTTTGATAATTTAAATTTGGAGTGATAGAAAACCAAAGGATGCATAGGCACAAGAACCATTATGCATAATGAAGATTAAACCCCAACCATTATCAACTGGCTATTTGAATAATGAATGAAATTCTTAAATGTTCAGGACAATAGGATGATGTGTATTTGTGAGTATATCAATCATGTACCAGGTTGATATGAAAGCAATATAACTGGTAATATTAAGGAACACATTTCAAATGTTAATCCAAGGTTGTGTGGGATTAGGAATATCAAGAATTAAAACCATACAATCAACCATAGATATGATCAAATCATATTTCCCATGGTGCATAAACAATGGATTAATCAATAAGCTTATAAAACTTAAAACTTATAAACATATAGGTCCCCTTAAGGTGTAATGTCTTTGGTAAAAGAAAAGAATAAATCACAAACTGTAGAATGTTTACCCAAGCCAAGTTTTTGTTTCAATTTCATGCTTGCAGTCATGAAATTTAAACAAAGCAAATGAAAATAAAAACGAAAAGAACTCATATAATATGCTAGCCCAATAAATCTCCTTGAGGCCAAAAGACAAAATCGTTTATAAATGTAAGGAGGAGGCATCTACAGAAATATTTAATCTCTTTGTGAT
This sequence comes from Picea mariana, assembly GCA_032191745.1. NCBI lineage: Eukaryota > Viridiplantae > Streptophyta > Pinopsida > Pinales > Pinaceae > Picea > Picea mariana. The sequence goes on from JASDQU010752209.1 coordinate 7,979, forward strand.
GACTTTTAATTATGATAAAATTTGACATGATTGGTGGCTGCCAACATGGCTCTAGGAACTTCATCTACCAAAATGGATTCTTCACTCGCTTATGTACAAATGTACATTCACTTTTCTTCAAAATTTTCAAAAATTTGTGGGTATGATTCTCGCATGGCTTCATCATGCTCCCATGTAGAGTCTTCAGGATCATAATAGGTCCATTGAACCTTTACCAATATGATGGATTTGTTTGTAATAACTTTGACTTGTCGGTCTAGGATGTGCACTAGTTCCACCCCGAAATCCCCTTTGTGTTCCACCTGGATCACATTCCAATCAATCACATGATTAGGATCAGCTACATATTTTTTTAATAAAGACACATGGAACACATTATGAATTATCATATATGCAATTAATTCTAGCATGTATGCAACTGGCCCTATCTTTTCTAAGAACTCAAAAGGCCCACAATATCTCATTGCCAACTTTGGGTAACTTCCCAATTTCAACGAGCTTCTCTTGGCTTTAAATTTTAAAAACACATGCTCTCCTAGTTTGGATTATCTATGTGTTCTCTTTTTGTTAGCATGACTCTTCTGTCAATCTCGTGAAACTTTCAAATTATGATTGATCTTTACTATACGTTCTTCTATTTTCTTTAACAATTCTGGCCCAATCACGACTTTGTTTGTGGTTTATTCCAACTTACTTGTGTGTTTCATTTTTTTTTTCATACAATTCTTCAAACGGGCTCATCTTCAATGATTATTGATATCCATTATCCTAAGAAAACTCAACTAAATGGATATTTTCCTCCCACCTAGAAGGCTTATCCATTACATACATTTTCAACATGTATTCAATTGTCTGATTAATCCTTTTTGTCTACTCATCTGACTCTTGGTGATATGTTGTGTTGAAATTCAGAATGGTCCCAAATCCCTTTAAAAAACCCCTTCCAAAAATTGGAAGTGAACTTGGGATCTTCGTTCGACACTATTTCCTTAGGCACTCTATGCAACTTAACAATTTCTTTCATATAAATTTCTGCAATATTGGTTGCCTTATGAGTTACTTTTACTGGAATGAAATGTACATACTTTGTAACCATGTCCACCACTACCATGATGGAATCATGTTTCCTTTTTTTTCTAGGCAATTTGGTAATGAAATCAATAGTAACAACTTCACATTTCCATTCGGGAATGGGAAATGACCACAACAATCCCATTGGATGTCTGTGCTCAACCTTTACCTTCTAAAACATCATGTATCTGGCCAAATAATCAATGACATATTTCTTCATACCAGGCCAAAAATATTGTCCTCTTACAACTGTAATAGTTTTATGATATGCTCAATGTGTTGATATTATGGTAGTTGCGGAAGGTATTAACCTCCATATGTAAGATTTGACTAGAATAGAATATTCCAAAAGAAAGAGAAACCCTAAATAGATGTATGAAAACCCTAGAAGACATGTTGGGTCAGCATAATATATAATATTAAGATATTATCCTTTAGGAAGACAAGTCGGCCTAGACTAGTGACTAGAACCACTATAAATAGAGGATGTCTTGGATAATTGTTCACTCACTTACTCTCACTCATGAAATGAGAAACAATGCGCAAGTTTGGAGGAGTAGCAACAACTATAGTTGTATGATTTTCTCTTTTTTAGTCTTTCCAATACTTTATTTTGTGTGCTACCCTTGGAGAAGGTGCACTCTTTTGGTCAAATGTTGGTTTTGGTGTGGCTTCTGAGAATCATTCTTTCTATCAAAGGTTAAGGTGCTCGGGGGTGTATTTTGTGCCTATGGTTGGGTGACAATGGTGTAACATTTTATATGGTTAAAATATCACATCTACATTATTCTAAAAGGTTATGGACCCACAATACCTTCAGAACAACTTAACCACCGGAAGGTAGATCGAGAGTTCCTTGTCAATATTGTTGTAGCACCAGTTGCAACTGCAACTAGGGTTTATGATTTTGTAGCTGCAACAAACCCTAAACCTAAATTTTTGGGCACTTTCAGTGAAGTATTGGAACTAATTTTTGGGTATTCTATTTCTCCCTAGCCTAACACACCCTCTAGTGGCCTCAACCGACAAAAACTTCAGTTTTTAGTTTTTGGGTCAAAGTCAAAGGTTGACTTTTGATCAAAATTGATTCTTTTGGTCAAAGTTGAAATTTTAGGGTTTCTAGCTTGTTCTAATAATTTAACCTTTTGATTCAGTTTCTAACCTCTTCTTGTCAAGATGGTGTCTAGTTTCATATTAGAAGACAAGCTAAAAGATACTACAAATTTCGAAGGTATGCACTTGTATATTATTTTCAAGTTATATAATCGAAAAAAACATGCGTGTGTTTGCAGGGGATGTAAAAGAGACCTTTTCCAAGTAGTGAATTCAGTACATCCAGAGGAATAAACACACCCTCCCTATAAGTGAAGACTCTAAGTTTGATTATTTAAAATTAATATATCTCTAGTTGTTATGGAATTATCATGATCTTATGCTGCATCTTGATCTATTGAAGTTATGATCATTATACTAACCCCTTAATACAAGAGATACACTTGCTAATATCCTCTCTATGAGATATTCTTTTTCTTATGTAAATGGTTATTTTTTATGAAATGAAGTTGATCTCCTTTAGGAGATGTTCTTGGTTACCGTCCTAGACTCCAGGCAGGATATCTTCCATGAAGGATATCATGGAGATTGTTTTTGTTGATCTTGTTTCTTATTCTAGATAGGTCATAAGAGATAAATATGAGAGGGAGTTAGAATTACAGGGATTCAATGATCAAGAAGAATCCAACATAGTTTCGTTAAACTTTGTAGAATGCAAACGGGTAAGTAGCAGACTGAAGCGTGGTCCGAGGATTCTCTCAGATAGAGGGAGTTGATTTCATAGTTTGAGATTAAGGATCTTGACAGGATTGGAAGCATGGTTGGCACCAGATGAGATCTTTAGTGAGGAGACTAAATAGGTTTAGCATGATGGACAAAAATTCCATGGCCATAACTATGACGACACATCTGAGGAAGTTATGTGATGGGATAGGCATTTTCTTTGCAGAGAGCACCTTGTGCCAGTATATAGTTGAGCCATGACCATATTATTGGGTTACAACATAGCGTACAGGTACCTATGTTGTGGTACAGATAGATATGATTTATCTCAAATGATGAAGTATGGCTTCTGGGTTATACAGTGTTTATATTGGGAGTGTGGAAGATAGATCTAGCACCTGGGATGCTACTTTAGCTTGGGATCGAGCAGGATTTCCAAACAAGTAGGGAAGCATATATGTGTATCACTCAGTCATATATCATAGAAAGTGACACAAGATATGAAGTAGGGTGGATTTTCAAAGGATCTTGCAGGACTTCATCAGATAAATGGTGCAGGAAGGAGAAGTGAGGCTCCATCACTTATCCACAGATGAAAAAATAGATGACATTTGCACTAAGCCTTTGTCTGGGACAATATTGGTATGAATGCAAATGTTTCCCTAGGGGATTATTGATGATTACAAAATCATTCCAATATTCCAAGATTGATCAGACAAACTTGATCATGTGGGAATAGGCCCAAATGTAATATTTGATAGACTGAAGATTTGAGTTGCTGCTAGATATCCTATGTGTGAATTTCATCGGGCCATGAAACTCTCACAAGTAGGTGAGTAGTTAACTCACGAGTAGGTGAGTACCCCGGATAAGCATAGAAACAACTCAATATCCATAGGAACTGGAATTCATACAAAGGGAGATAGGGAACATCTACATCTGGAGTAGATGTTCCTTTATGTATTCTTCTATGTACTGGAGAATTGAGGTGCTTGAGGTACAATTCCATGTTTCCGATAACATTGAGATGAATGCATTCATAGAGTGATCCTATGCGAGGATCACCATGAGGTGTTTGTGGCTCCGATGTGGTCATAATTATTTTCATGGGACAAGAACGACCTAAGGTGCTAGACACACGTGTCCGATAGCATCGAGCTAAATGCATTCATGGAGTGATCCTATGAGAGGATCAACTATGAGGTGAAAGTGGCTTTGATGAGGTCATGATTCTTGTCATGGGACAAGAATGACCCGATGTGCTAGACACATGGTGGTGGAGATGGATCATCAATATAGATAAATATGGCTCATGGATATTGTGATATTGTCTATGATATAAGAATAACAATAACAAGTACGATGATATATTTTGATTCCATATTGCTACCACATGATGTTGATAGTGATGATGATACTTGTGACTTGATCTATGATGATGCTATCTGTATAATGTTCTACAAGACTATGTGAGTCTTTCCCATGCCATGTGAATATGGATGGATGTGTTTGATACCATCAATATCTCCCTAGCTAATAAGGAGTGTTGATATTATGGTATCTACGGGAGGTATTAACCTCCACATGTAACCTTTGACTAGAATAAAATATTCGAAAAGAAAGAGAAACCCTAAACAGATGTGTGAAAACCCTATAAGACATGTCGACTCAGCAAAATATATAATATTAAGATATTATCCTCCATGAATACAAGTTGGCCCAGACTGGTGACTAGAAACACTATAAATAGAGGACGTCTTGGCTCATTTGTTCACTTGCTTACTCTCACTTAGGAAACCAGAAACAATGCACAAGCTTGGAGGAGGAGCAGTAAAAACTGTAGTTGTATGGTTTTCTCTTGTTCAGTCTTTCTGATACTTTCTCTTGTGCACTACCCTTGGAGAAGGTGCGCTCTCTCGGTCATCTAATGGTTCTGGTGTGGCTTCTCAGAATCATTCTTTTTGTCAAAGGTTAAGTTTCTCTGGGGTTTATTTTGTTCCTATGGTTGGGTGACAATGGTGTAGCATTGTTTATGATTAAACAAGCACATCTACATTATTCTAACACAACGTATGACAAATTATGCATCTCCTTCAAAAAAAATTTCTCAATTCCTAAGAATTGGGAACATAACCTCTATTCTAAAATAAGAGGATTCCATCCTATTCTAGCTTGTAATCCTTGTATTTTTTTTGTATATCATTTAGCTGTAAGATTTCTTTGACTTGAACATAATGTTGGTTTGTTGTTAAAAGCTCTAGAATTATTTCTTTTAAATATTCCATGTACATACTAATTGTTGTAGAATGCATTTTATGCACTCTTCTGTTGAGTGCATTAGCTACCTTGTTCTCTTTTCCCTTTATATGCTTGATGTCAAAGTAATATTCTCTATGAAATTCCAGCCATCTAGTTTGTCTGAAATTTATTGTTGGTTATTCAAACAAATATTTCAGACCACTATGGAAAGTCCTTAACTCAAATTTTCCTCCCATAAAGTAATGCCTCCACATCCTTAAGGCATGTAATATGGCTGCCAACTCTATGCCATGTGTAGCATAATTTATTTCATGCTCCTTCAATTTTCTAGACCCATAACAAATTACATGTTCATTTTTGCATAAGGGCCCCATTGATCCCTTCCTTGCATGCCTCTATGCACACAATAAAATCCTCATCTGGATCTACAACTTTCAAAATAGGTGCACTAGTTACAAAATCCTTTAAGCACTTGAAATTGTCTTCACACTTAGCACTCCATTCAAACCTTACTCCTTTCTTTTGAAAATATTTTATTGGGTCTGCAATATTGGAGAATCATGCAATGAATATTCTGTAGTGACCATCTAGACCCATAAACGATCTAACCTATGAAATGTTTGTTGGCATTGGCCAACTTTTGATTTCTTCAATGTTTTTTTGTATCCACTGTTATGCCATCTTATGAAACAATGTGACCCAAATAATGGATCTTCTTTTGATAAAAAGTGCATTTACTCAGTCAAGTGGTTGTAGCTCAATTGGTTGGAGTGGGGAGTTTTCTCTTTCCCACCTAGGTTCGAGTCTCATATATGTGACATGCTACTCTTTGTGAGCCAAATATTATTGAAATACTCAACCATCCTATGTTATCCAAATTTTGAGGGGGATTACTGTGGACATAGCGAGCTTCACATCGTGAACCACAATGGAAAAAAATGCATTTACTCAATTTGGCATACAATTGGTGCTCTCTCAACACTTTCATCCCCATCCTCAAATGTCACTCATGCTCCTATTTTGTCTTGGAATAGATAAGAATATCATCCAAGAATACAATTACAAACTTTTCCAGGAAATATATGAACACCCCATTCATGAGAAACATAAATGTAGACTACACATTTGTCAATTGAAAAGGAACCACCATAAATTCATAATGTACATATCGTGTCTGAAAGGTTGTTTTGTTGGTATATTCTTCTTTGATTCTTACTTGATGATAGCCTAACCTTAAGTTAATCTTGGAGAATATATTTTCTCCTTTCAACTAATAAAAAATATCATCAATCCTTGGCAAAGGATATTTTTTCTTGATTGTAACCTTGTTTATTTGCCTGAATTCGATACACAACCTCAATGTTCCATATTTTTTCTTGACAAGAAGTTCGGGGGCACCCTTGGGAATATGTACCCTTTCTTTAACAATTCTTCTTGCTGCATTTTCAACTCTTTTAGCTCTGGTGTGCTCATTCTATAGGGATTCTTGGATACTAGGGAAGCTCTAGGAATTATGTCAATAGAGAAATATATATCCCTCTTTGGTGGTAATCCTTTCAACTCCTCAAACACATCTTCAAGCTCCTTTAAGACTAGATAATATTCAATACTTGGCTCTTTATCTTTCTTTGGCTCTTCCATATGGGCTACATATATCTAGCACCCTTTTCTAAAACTTATTTTCAACTGCAATGATGAAATCTCTTAGATATATATAGACCTTGGAATACCTCACACTATCCTAGATTTCCCTTCCTCATCAAAACACATGAAAACTTTATTATAACAATATAAAACAACACGATGATTTTCTAGCCAATCCATACCAATCAAGTAATCATAAGACCCAATAGGTATGATGTTTAAATCTTCCTTAGTGTTAATTCCATTCATGTTTATAGAGCATTCTTTAACAAACTCATTAATTATTCTCTTGGTTCCAGTAGTTAGCTGAACTAACCAATACTTTTCATGCTTACATTTCTTCAATTTAAATATTTCAACTATATTTGGATCTATATAGCTATGAATAGCTCCACAATCAATTTAAATAACTATAGGATGATTATCAATCTTAACTTCCACTTCAATCATGTGGGATTGATAGTTTGTTTGTCTATTTTCCAAGGATGCATAGATCCTTTGTATGCTTTTTCCCACATCCTCTACTATCTTCTCTTGCTTGATGCTATGCATAGTATTCATTTTATCTCCCCAGTGAGGACAATATTTAAACATGTGATCTCCTTCACATCCCCAACACTTTATGAGTTGTTTTCTTGGCCCCTTTCCCAAGGACTCTATCATTTTTTTATTTCCTTGAGATGGTTGTGCTTACTGCTATGCTTGATATCTATTCCTTATGAAAGGTAGTTTTGATCCTTTCTTCTGTTGATCCATCTTTCCTTTCTTATTGTCATCCCAATAATTTTGGAATGATTTCCTTCCTCTATTTTTCTCATACAAATATGTATACTTCCTTATGTCTTCCTCTAAATACTTGGATTCATCAAACTGAATTTTATCCTTATGGAAGGATGGCAATCCACTAGGTACCCTATGAATTTTGACCTTCTAATCTTTGATAAAGCTCACATACCTGAGAATTTCCAAGAACATTATTTCATATTCATCAATTCTCATCTTCCCAAGTTTGAGTTCAAAGAAACCTTGCATATTTTTGTCATAGCATTGCTTTGATAAGTATTGTTGCTGAAAATATTTCTTGAACTACTTCCAAGAAGTTGTATTCTCATCAAGGTGCTTAACCTTCTTTAACCTATCCCACCACATCGATTCCTTTCCTTGAAGGTGGTAGGATACAATTCTTTCTTCTGCATTTGATGCGTAGTCATTTAACTGGAAATATTTTTTCATTCCAAACAACCATGCTTTTGCATCTTCTCCTTTCTTGTTTTCTCCATCAAAAGATGGTGGCTCAATTTTCCTTAGCTCCCCTTGCAAGCTATATGACCCATGTATCCTTCTCTGATGTATGACTAGAGACACACTTGGTCTTCTTGTCGACCCTGAACATGCATATTCTCTTATGTTTGAGTGCCCTGGGGAATGATGATGTTGATGTCTCCTAATAATCCTTGTCTATCTAGATCCTCCATGATCATCTCTCTTATCATGAGACCTAGACACTTCCACTTTCCTGACACTAGCTTCTTATTTTGTGTTAGAAAATTTGTTGAATTTATTTTGAAACATACTCATGATTTTTAGTATCTCCTATTGATCTTTCATTAGCCTTTCATTATTGTCTCTATAGCTCTGCACTTATTTTTGCAGGCTTCTCATAGTTACAGGATACTACATGCCTCTTCTCCCATTAGACTCAATCTTAGCATTACCCATGTTGACATGAAGGATTATGATCTCTTCTTCATGGTTTTAATACCCTTGTGCATCATCCATATCTCTAACTCTCATACATGAACTAAATTTTTCTTTATGTATCTCTAATTCTGCAAGAATGTGCATGCAATAATTACTATTAGAATTAAGCACATTGCAAAATATTTATTAACTAGATTACAGGTCATTCTTCATTTCAAATTATGAAGAATATAAATGAATTATTCGAAAATGTGACTCCTTAAGTACAATATTCTATGAAACAACTCTCTGGTAGCGGTACTCATTCCTCATTTTGAGTTATGAGAGAAACGTTGCAACATTCACATGCTACAATTTCCACTTTCTCACTGTTACATAATTAGTTTATTACTCTGTTACAAACTTTTGGTGCCCAATTCAAAATTATGGGTAGACATATTTCTTCACCTCATCAATATCTTTCCATTGACTATTCGTTTTCTCCAATCAGCTCCGAGATGAAAGTTATGGTCTGTAGAAGTTTTGACTATTTTTCTCAATTTATCCTTGTATGTTACAAGTGTCTTATTTCTCTTTCTGCACATTTTTACATACCCATATCTTGAATATGGCTCTATGGTTGTCTTATATGGCTCATTAAATTTCCATATACTTCTCCTCTACCTCAAACAGACTTCTGAGTAAGGAGTTATACTCTCTGGACGTAATATGGTGCCAAAATTTTACCCTTACTATTTTAGTTGTAATTTTTTCATATGAACTTTATTTTGTGTCCATAGTATCTTGTTGGATATCTCTCTCCAAGTTATTTTGTTTGATATGAAAAGACACAATGTGCCTTTGTAAACTCTACTCTCTTGGTTTTTGATTGTCTAAAAACGTGACTTAGGGCCTCAAAATTGCCCCACAAATTCATGACCTTTAAAAACCTAGAAAATTCATAGAAAATTGATTGTTTTACTATTATATCAACCTTTAAATCAAATTCATTGATCTCAAAATAGGTTTAGATCTCATTTTTAGATCTTCCCTAACTGTCTAAACTATCGACCCGACTATCATTCATAATCTCATTTCCTTTGGAAACCGATTGCAATACATCGATGAGTCGATTGACCTGACCACCAGTCATCGATCAACTATGATTTTCATTGGAAAATGAAAATCCTCGGAAATTTTACTGAACCAACCATTGGCCCATAAAACATCAACCGCTCTTATTTATTGACAAAAACACCTCTCCAATTTGATTGACTTGACCATCAATTGTCAGCCATTTCTTGGATGACGTGGTGATTTTTGATGTGGCATGGCTCATCATCATGAGGTGTCAAGTTGGATGATGTGGAATTCCATGTGAATGTTGATGTGGCATGACACATGGATGCAAATGTGGCATGGAACATTACCATCCCCTTTTCTTCATTGGCCATTGATGATTTCTCTTGGATGAATCGAACTCCTCGTTTAATTCATCCGACACCGGCTCATCATTCCATCGATCGTTGACTATTCCTCTTTCTCGATCAAAACACTTCTTAGAATCATCCAACCCAACCATCAATACATCGTTGGTCATCCATTCCATTTTATCCATTAAAAGACTTCGTCGAATCGACCAACCTGACCATCGGTCCATCGACTGTTGGAAATTCCTCTTGCTCAATAAAAAAAAATTCATCAAATTGACTGACCATACAATCGATCCATCGACCATTGACCATTTCCTTTGGCCAACTCCAACACTAAGAAAAAAATGATAAAAAATCAATGAATTTAGGTTGTTGATCTACCATTTAGAATGATATTGGTCGTTGATCCATAAAAAATCACCTCACTTGGCTAGCGAACATCGAACCCTGATTTGATCCATTTCCCAAACCCCCAAAATGAATCCTGACCATTGATCAGTCCTAACCTCCCAATGACCAAAAATGAATCTTGACCATTGAATTGATCCATTTTTGAAACTACCGAAAATGAATCTTGACGATTGATTTGATCCTTTTTCAAAATGGTTGAAAATGAATCCTTGTCGTTGATCAGCAAGAACTTTGAAACCTTTGAAATGCTTATAATTTTTTAAATTTATCAAAAATTGTAGTTCCATTGGCCTCCATTAAAATCTGAATTTTGACCTTTGAAATCATAGTTTCGTTAGCCTCCATTAAAATGTGAATTTTGACCTTGTAGGTTGAGCCTAACTACACAATTCAATTGATTTATGTCATTAAACATCTTAGATAGTCCTTAGACAATTATATCTCAAAAGTTTCTCATGAAATTGGTAATTTCTCTCTGGTTATGACTGTTTCTCCCCCAAATTCATCATAGATCAAACATACAACAATGAATTTACTAAAATTCGCAATGGTTCTTATCCCATGTGGGTCTAGTGTTTAAATTAATCTTTGATACCACTTTGTAATGTACCCAACCCCCATCTAGGTCAAGTCACAGCTAAAATGACCCAATAAAAGAATTTTTTGATACTAAATCTTAATGCAAAAATAACCCACAACATGACATTCATACACATGCAATTGTCTATACTTCTTAAAAATGTAAATATGATTTCTTAATTGTGCATAAAAACAATGAAATAGCATACAAAAAAATTCAACCATATAAAGAGGGATTTAAATGCATCATTATGTTCATAACAAGCAATAATAACCAAATATATCTCATAGTAAATTGCACAGTAGCTAAATCAACATTATGCATGCATAAACATGATGAATAATGACACTTTTCTTATAAAATGTGCAGCCTGTTGTAGAGGATGGACATTCCTCCCAACTTTAGTATTGTTGTTCTAGTTCTCAACATCAAGACACCCCCAAGCTGGGGCTATGAATACACAAAAGACAATGGTCCCTAAGGTTGGCTAATGTCCCCCACTCAACAATCAAAACTCACAGCTAATTCCAATCCACCAACTCTCTTCCCCTCAACCTGCATAACCCAAGGGATGGAATCACCCTTCACTTCTCATAGTCCCTCAGGCCTTTCCACTCCCCTTCAAGGATTCCATCATAGTTTAGACATGAATGCTACTTTACACGACCTCAGGAATTCCATAGTTGCAACACAAATTTTCCCATGTAATTTCCCATTCCAATTGACCGTGATGGGGGTGACTCAATATCCTATACAACTCTCGTTGGCTATAGTCAAAAAGGAAAAAGGGATTTAAGGAGGTGTCACTAGGTAAAAGATTGGCAAACCATAAAAGTGACATTAAATAAAATAAACAATTATATTTAAATGGAGTTGGAGGGAAAAGATTTGATTTGGTCAAAATGTGGGAAAGATCTAGAAGATCCAAAGGAACGATAAATAGAGGAGAAACCCTTCCCCTTGGCATTATGATTTGATATCTTATCGAGTGCTCTTATAGCCATTCTTTTCATTAGGGTTTTAGGTAAAACCCTTCCATTGTAGGTTTAGTTTCGATGGTGCAATATCCATCCTAGATAGATGTGGAGGAGGATTCATCTGGAGTCCTCATTTGAGTTAATTGTGGAGCTTGGTCCCATTTTGGACAGATTTTGTAAGATTATCAATTTGTGTAGGTATTTTGCTACCAATTTCAGGAGAAGACTAGTCACCAGATCCCTCATCACCCAGATGGTTTCATGCAACAATTGACAAACGTTCCCTTACGGGTCAAGAAAGGGTCATCCCATGAGGCCCCATGAGACACCCCGTAGGCATCCCACAAGGACCCTTGTAGATTGGGGGTTTGCAACATATCAGGTTTGTGAGGAGTTATGAGGAGTGGGAGGACCACCTATAGAATGAATGTCACTAGAGCAGAGTAGTGTAGGGCTTGAAGATCCTTGGGATTTGTTAGCAATAAAAAAAGAACCGGTTTTTTGAGATCATTTTTTATCTCTCCCTATCTATGTTTCACTCGTTTTCCCTCTTAGCCTTCGGCTAGTGTCTTAAAATTTTGTTTTCTTTATAATTTCTCATTGATCATGATTGCTCCAAACCTTTGTGACTCTATCCTTGAATTGAATATCACAACACACATTGTTAGTATGGCCTAAATCCTAGTTTTCATTCTACCTTAGATTTGTAATTGTTATTTTTATTAAAATAAAATGACAAATGGTTTGTGCCTTAAAGCGCCTAAATCTAAAGTTTCCAAAAAAGCCGTAACTCAAGCTAAAACTCCAAGTCTGCATATTGTGTGCATTCAACTCAATGCCATAAATCAGTTACAAGTTGACATACAAGTTGACACACAATCCACTAGCCAAGCCATGATCCAAGCCATAAGTCATGTTATGTGTCGACACATAAAGAAATCTAAAGTCATTTGATCAAGTTACAAGCCAAGTCACGACTTAAATTGAGTCCACATGTCAGGACCTAGTGTTAAGCATCAAAGTTCCACTCTCTCATTGAATGATCTATCCAGCAGTCAAACCCATGTGTTGAGTGTGTTGTCACATTTGAAAAACACAAATGAGTATTCAGGAAATCGATAGCATTTTTCATTAGGTTTTTTTCAGATGACAGAAGGAAGTTTTTGTTTATGTTGAGGATAGTTGTGTTTTTATAGTGCTTTGACCGGTTGAGGGCATCGAGCCATAATGTATAGCCATGAGAAGGAGCCATGAACAAAGGATTTTGTGTCAGCTGCAAGATTTAAGTTTTTCATTATTAAACAAACCCGCTGTCAATTAGTGTGTAGATATTTCATGCGATGGTTTATAATATGTCAAGAAAAGTTTTGATAGTTTACAGGTTAGTAATGGTGGTACTAGTGGCAGCCCTGCCTGGGAAAATCGACAGAGAGTGGGTTTCGAAACTAGGAAGTGGAGGAGCAACTTTTGCACAGAATGAGGCTATTGATAGAAGAGAATGCCTCAGGCGCCTCACCTTGGAGATCATCGATCTCACCAAGGACCCCTATTTCATGTGAAATCATTTATGCAGCTATGAATGCAAGCTATGTTTGACCCTGCATAACAATGAAGGTAGCTACTTGGCACATTCACAAGGAAAGAGACATCAAAAATTTTTAGCAAAACGTGCTACTCGGGAAGAAAAAGATGCTCCATCCCAACCACAACCAAATAAAAGGAAGGTTGCACCACGAAGATTGAATATCCAGAAATAGAGAAATTGAGTAAACCAAGACACCGTTTTATGTCCTCCTTTGAGCAGAGGGTTCAAGCATGGGATATATGGTATCGGTTTCTTTTGTTTGCAATAGAACCCTATGAGATTATTGCTTTCAACTCATATTTGTTCATGTCTTTGCTATCATTGTTCATTCTTTGAATGGACTTAGCCTATGGACCATAAATCCTGATATCTGGGTGTTAAATACCATGGAGGCATTCAACAAAGATTCTTCTCAGCATGTTTACAATCCATAATGAGACATTCAATGTCTGGATGCACTTGGTGGGATTCTTCATTTTTCTCTACCTTACAATATACACAGTGACAAATCTACCGAAGGTTGTGGATATCACAAGTGTGAATCATATGCTTCATATACCGAATAAGGAAGATTTTCACAAATTACATATGTAACTTATGACATCTCTTCCATCTCTGTCCAATAAAGTAAACTGTAAACGGTTGTAGGAGGAATTAAATAAAGTGTTGCCTTCCATGGCATCACTTTCATCCTTATCTCATTGGTATCTTCCTGGTTTGCTGGTTAACTGTCTCCTAGAGAGCTTATCACATACCAATCGAACAGAGCAATGTGTTCTACAAACAATGAAACAAGATGTTACAAACATGATTGCTCTATATTTGCAACAACCAATTACTTTTTGACCCTTTTTTGTGTTCCTTGGAGGTGCAATGTTTTGTCTTCTTTCTAGCAGCAGCTGCCATTTGCTTTCATGCCACTTAGAACTACTTTCATATATCATGTTACCAAATTGGGTCAAGAGATTTCCAGGTACTTCTGCAAATTAATCAAGAACATGTTAAGCAGGGCATCAACAATACAGAAAACTGCAAAGAACGAAGGAGATCAGAAAGTCACAACAAATCAAGGACAAGAACAGGGTGCTGATAAGAGAGAATATGAAGTTGTATAGGCAGCTTGGACTTCTGAGGCGAAAGATAAAAGAATCCCAACCTCTAGCTCAGGATCATACAGGTTTGGAAACCCTAGTCAAGTTAGGTACAACAATGGTGGATGTACCACAGTCTTCAACACAGCAAATTAAAGTTTCCAGATCTGTACGAGGAAGAGCAACATCAACAAAGAGGCCTTGAACACTCAACAAAGCATCAAGGTAATCAATTTTTGCAATTTTGAAGTTTCTGAAAAAGCTAAGTTTTCGGTGGTTTAGGCGAACAGGACGACTGTTCATTAACCACTAAAAGCATATCTTTCGGTAGTTAATACACCCAGAATTCTTGTGTTAACCACCGAAACCTGTTACTGTCCAGAGAAAGCTAAATTTTGCATAGATCGAGGTTCTGCTAATCCGAATCATTTGAAAACACTTGTAATGGATATATGTTGAATTATAGAGTCATATTCAAGATCGATTTTTGGTGTATAAGGATTAGAAAAGGTATCCAAGTTGGTTTTGGTACCTATTTCTGTGGCAACAAATTAGGATTTTTGCACAAATCAGCAAATTTGAATTCTATCTCTTGGAAGAGTCATTAATCAGCCTTGGAAGGATATTATGCACTGCACAAGGACTCTACAAGATCTGAGGACCATTCCTTATCTTTTTCAATTGAGTTTTGACTTTCTATCTTTAGCATATATGATCCATTCTTTTAGGATCTGAAAACTGTATTGTAAAGCTATAAAGTTGAAGACAGAAGATGACCTAAAGGGGGTTCGATTTTGAGTTCTATATTCTACTGTTTTTGTATGAAAGATATTTTCTTTAATATATCAAGCTTTCAAGCTTCTTTCATTTGTTATTGTCAGACCCTCCTTCATCTTTGTCTATGCATATGAGTGGAATTCGTTCTTTTGTATCTGTTTAATGGTCCTATGGTAACTATCATATTACTTTTGATTGTTAAGAAAGAATCATAAGCATCTTTGGCTAGTTTGTTGACCCATCATATATATGGTTTATGTATGTTTTGTTTAACCGATTGGTTTTCTTATCCATTTGTTATACAAATCTATATGATAAATAGCTCTTGAAGGCCTTGTATTGCATGAATATAGTTAGACTGTCTTGAAGATACAATCCAGAGATTAAGATATTCATCTTGATATAAAACCACACCTATTATTAAGAAAATAATTTCCAAAAAGATTAAGTTACCAAGGATCTCTGACTTACATCCTAGGAGAATTTCTTGGAGTGATAACAGGATTCATAGATTGGAATCATTGTAGGTTTCTTATGCTGTTTCTATAGTAGATTGTGATGCTACCTAGCAGCCATTAGTTTGTGTGCTAGTAATATTATTCACATGATTACAACCATTAGTTATCATTGTACTGATTTGGAAGTGCCCATTCATTATAAGATGCCAAGGTTATTTTCTCTAATCTTGTGTAATGAATGTTAGTTATATGTTTGAGAATATTTATCATTGAGTAAGCTATCCTATAAGAAGTTAACAACACATTCATTTAAGAATAAATGATAATTTCGAGGAAAGAAACATAAGATATCCCCTTATCCTATTTGGGAACATTACAGTGGTATCAAAGCTGGTGATTCTTCCAACCTATGAATACATTAATTTCTAGAAGAAAAGGGCATGGAGGACAAACCTCTCGAGAGTCACCAGAAAGAGAAATAGAAGTAAAACACACAGATTCAAAACTACAAGGAAGTATGGGAGACAACCATGATATGATACAGACACTACAAGATATGGTCAAGAGATGGGAAAACACAACAAGGTTCCAACAATAGTCACTTGAAGCATTCACACAATTTTTAGGCTAACGTGGGAATATGAATGGTACAAGTTAAGATGGAGCTAGTGGATCCTGTTGGAGTGACATAATACACACAAACAATAGTAAAAACCATACCCCAACTCAGAGCAATAGTTTAAATATCCCTAGGCCTTTATTATCATAGTTCTTGATAGGTAAGCCTACAAAATCATGGGAGAAACCAGATCATGGGATTGATATTAACACCTCATATAGGGAGTACGATACATTAGATGCATATATCCATGAGAATGTTTCCTATAAATAATTATGCAACCTCAAACCTAAATACGACCCGAGGGAGGGGCATAGAGGAGAACATAGCCCACGCAATTTTTATCTCATGCGCAAGGTGGGAAGGTTGACTATTCCACCCTCTGATGGATAAGCAAAGAGTATGGTCAGGTCTTGGGTACATAAGTTGGAAACTTACCTGCAACTTAACTCAATGATTGAAGCAAAAGTAATTAAATATGCCACTCTTCACTTGGAAGGAGAAGCTCATGAATGGTGGTATCATGGGTTGGTGACATTAGGGAACACCAAAATCACTTCATATGTGGACTTCACTTAGATCTTAATGGATAGGTTTGACCAAAATTGCCTTGAAATACACTTTAGAGAGTTGGCACAATTGAAACAAACAGATATACTAGACGCATACATCACATAATTTCATAGGATGGCAGTTATGGTGATAGATATATCTCATTTTAGGTTGGTAATGTTATTCACAAAGGGTCTGTCTAAACCCCTCAGAGTATGGGTTAATGACCTTAGGCCAACCACATTGCATGAGGCCATCATGAGGTCTGGGGATATGAATGACATAATCAACAAGAAGGTTCTGACAAAATATTTCATCCCTCAAGGAGGTAAGGAGACAAAATTTCCCTAGAACTCATGGAAAGGGAAGGACATGGCGTATGAGGAGACTCAGAGAGAACTAAGGAGGAAGAAAATTTTCTTTAGTTGAAAATATTTGTGGGAACAAGGTCATAGATGTATGGGAAAAGGTAAATTCCATTACATTGAGGTAGTTTCCAATGAGGAGGGTGACAATGATGACGAAGGTATTGGACATGACAATGTGAGCCAATTTATATTAAGGAGAATGTGCACGCGATAGATGTTAAGGGATTAAAGGTACACCAGGATAAGATCTAGACCATCTTAGACTGGACCACCCCCAGGACACTCACTTATCTATGAGGATTCTTTGGGATATGTAGCTATTACAAGTGATTTATGAAAG
The DNA here is from genome assembly GCA_032191745.1 of Picea mariana. NCBI lineage: Eukaryota > Viridiplantae > Streptophyta > Pinopsida > Pinales > Pinaceae > Picea > Picea mariana. The sequence continues at coordinate 25,600 of JASDQU010752209.1, forward strand.
GATTTTCACAATTGGTGATGCCATTAATGAACCTCACCAAGAAGGAGGTATTTCGATGGTCATAGGATGCACATGTGGAGTTTGACATAATGAAGAAGGTCATGAGTACTTTCCCAATATTGTCACTTCCATACTTTAATCATCCTGTTATCCTGGAATGTGATGTATTTGGTGAAGGGATAGGGGAAGTATTGATGTAGAAATGACATCTAATAGATTTCGAGAGAAGGAAGATAAGGGAGCCTGAGAGGCTCTACCCGATCTATGATATGGAAATGTTGGCCATCATGCATGCATTAGCCAAATTCGGATAGTACTTGGTAGGAGGATGCTTCGTAATTCGGAATGACCACACCAACTTGAGATATTTCTTGGAGCAGCCAGACCTAAATGAAAGATAGTAGAAATGGGTGAGCAAGGTGCATGAATATGATTTCGACATTGAATATATTAAGGGGAAGAATAATATAATTGTTTACTCCTTATCTAGGATACTTTCAACCTTCTCTATGATAGAGATCTTAGCAGACTGGAAGTCCATTATCTTGGTGCAATACTCCAAGAATACCTTCCCTTGTGAGTTGTTGAGGGGAAGTATCTAGGATGATAGGTACAGGGTGGTAGATGACATCATTTAATACAAAGACAAGATCTATATTTTTCCGAAGTCCACTCTCAAGGATAATATTTTGACGGAAACACATGATGCACCACTGGTAGGGCACCAGGGGTATCTAAATAGATACATGTAGGTTAGGGAAAGATTCTCATGGAAGTGTCTCAAAGGGAATGCACTTCTTCATGTGAGGGAATGCATGAATTTCCAGCAGAAAAGTCAAAGTTCACACATCCTACAGGACTGGTCCAACCCTTACTGATCCCATAACAGAAATGAGAAAGAATCTCCATGAATTTCATCATAGGATTACCAAAAGGTGCATGGAAGAGATTGTATTTACGTGGTAGTAGACATGTTGACTAAATATGCACACTTATTTGATATTCCTATGGATTATAGTGCATCTCAGTTAGCATATATTTTCTTCATGGAAGTTTTCAAACTCCATGGCCTTCCAAGGAACATAGTCAGTGACTAGGATAGCAGGTTTCTCGGTAATTTTTGGCGGGAGTTGTTCAGGTTACCTAGGATAGAGTTGACACCTATCACTAGCTATCATCCCCATAAATATGGGAAGACTGAGATAGT
>JASDQU010752209.1:27636-37640 GCA_032191745.1 Picea mariana
AGACAGAAAAATCGGAGGGCAACAGGATCCACAATACCTTCCATGTATCCTTCCTCAAGAAGGCATTGGGACAGTAGGTCACCGCTTTGACAGATATTCCTCCAATATATGAGGAAGGAAAATTGGTTCTAGATCCTGAGAGGATAGTTGATGTCAGGGAATGGAGACTTAGGAGCAGTTTCATTCAAGATTATTTGTATGTATGGAGAGGATTTCCCGCAAAAGATGATACCTGGGAAGGGGAGTAGATCTTACAACACCCTGATATGGAGTTTCTCAACGACAAGCAATATTGGGAAGGGACAGCTGTAATGTTACCTTCCAATTATTCGCAATGGGGGTGACTCAATATCCTATATGATTCCCGTGGAATATATTTGACACGAAAAAAGGGAGTCAAGGAGGTGTTACTAGGTAAAATATTGACAAACCCTAAAAGTGACATTAAATAAAATGAAGAATTGTATTTAAATGGAGTTGGAGGGAAAATATTTGATTTGGTCAAAGTGGGGGAAATATATAGAAGGTCCAAAGGAAGGATAAATAGAGGAGAAACCCTTCCCCTTTGCATTATGATTTGATTCCCCTTGGCATTATGATTTGATATCTTATTGAGTTCTCTTGTAGCCAATTTTACTTCCTGAAGAAGGCATTGGGACAGTAGGTCACCGCTTTGACAGATATTCCTCCAATATATGAGGAAGGAAAATTGGTTCTAGATCCTGAGAGGATAGTTGATGTCAGGGAATGGAGACTTAGGAGAAGGTTCATTCAAGATTATTTGGATGTATGGAGAGGATTTCCCGCAAAAGATGCTACCTCGGAGGGGGAGTAGGTCTTACAACCCCCTAATATGGAGTTTCTTGAGGACAATAAATCTTTGGAAGGGATAACTGTAATGTTACCTTCCAATTAATCATGATGGGGGTGACTCAATATCCTATATGAGTTCCATGGGATATATTAAATAAGGAAAAAGGGAGTCAAGGAGGTGTCACCAGGTAAAATATTGACAAACCCTAAAAGTGACATTAAATAAATTAAAGAATTGTATTTAAATGGAGTTGGAGGGAAAAGATTTGATTTGGTCAAAGTGGGGGAAATATATATAAGGTCCAAATGAAGGATAAATAGAGGAGAAACCCTTCCCCTTGTCATTATGATTTGATATCTTATTGAGTTCTCTTGTAGCCAACATTTTCATTGGGATTTTGGGAAAAGCCCTTCCATTGCAGGTTTAGTTTCGATGGTGTAATATCCACCCTAGCTAGACGTGGAGGAGAATTCTTCCAGATTCCTCATTTGAGTTCAGTGTGGAGATTGGTCCCATTTCAGAGATATTTTTGAAGATTATTAGTTTGCACAAGGAGTTTGTAGCCATTTTCAAGAGAAGACTAGTCACCAGATCTGTCGAAATTCAGATGGTTTTGTGAAACTATAGTTAGAGGTTCCCCCGTGGGTTAAGAAAGGGTCTCCCTATGAGGTCCCATGAGACAACCTACAGGCATCCCTCGAGGACCCATGTAGATTTTGGGTTTGCAACAGATTGGGTCTGTGAGGAGTTTTGAGGAGTGGGAGGAGCGCCTATAGAATGGACATCACTATAGTAGAGAAGTGTAGGGCTTGGAGAGACTTGGGATTCATAGATTGGCATCATTCTAATTTTATTGTGTAGTATATTTTGATGCTGCCTGGAAGTCATTAGTTTTTGTGCTAGTAATATTCTGCAGTTGATTACAACCATTAGTTATCATTGTACTGATTTGGGAGTTCCCATCCATAATAATATGCCATGGTTATCTTCTCTAATCTTTTGTAATGAATTCTAGCTATCTATTTGACAATATTTCTCATTTAGTAATCTATCCTATAAAAATTTAACAACACATTCATTTAATAAGAAACAATAATTTCAAAGAAAGAAGCATTATAGATCCCCCTATCCTAGTTGGGGACATTACAACTCAATGACAAAATGCATACTTCCTTGGAGAAATTAGGACAATACTTTACTCCCATGCACACAACCTCTTTCTCCACAAATGTTCAACTCCAAACAAATACCAAACTTTCTCATAATATTTACCTTCAAGCATCATCATTCATAACTCCTTTGCTATCTAGAGAACTCCATGTTAAAACAACTCTCCATGAAAAAACATTAATGTGTCATTTTGGTCCCCTACCCATACAAATTTCCTCTCTTTCTCTTTCTTCCTTGACTGGTACTCTTCCCCAAGATGATTGTACTCAACCCCCATGCTCTCAATAACTATGGGATGTGACTCTCACACCCACCCTTTTACATGAATTCAATGATTGGGATCTAGAACACTCAACGACTAATGGAAGGTTCATGGTAAGGATAATTTAGAAAGAAATAAGAAATGGATTTTCATTTAATTGGCATGGGAAAACTCTCCCCCTATTGAACCCTTTCTACTCTCTTGTGGATACTTAGCCCCCAAATCTTCGTTCGTGTCCATCTGCAACTGACGATACATTTTATTCATTATCTTTAATTTACATCATTTACATATTACATCGCTTTGGCTCTTGGTCATACATTACATTTACAATATACATCACTTTGTCTCTTGGCCATACATTGCATTTACAATATACATCACTTTTTTGGGGTTTGAAAATGGGGGTGTTACAATCTCCTTCCCCTACAATCTGCACTATCCTCAGTGCACATAACCATACAGTTTACACATTGGCATATATAAAAACATTGCATCGCAATACTTCCTAATTCCATAACTTGATGAATTACACAATAATTTCAACCAACAACTTGTTTTTCCCCTCAAACCTACCTTGTTTGGAAAATAATCTCAAAGTTGTGGCTCTAGGAACTTCAGCTACCAAAATGGTGTCTGCATTCGTTGATGTACAAATGTACATTCAATTTTCTTCAAAATTTAAAAAAATGTGTGGGTGTGCATCCTACATGGTTTTTGCATGCTCTCATGTAGCGTATTCAGGACTGTAACAGGTCCATTGAACATTTACCAAGCCAATGGGTTTGTTCCTCAACACTTTGGATTTCCTTTCCAAGATGTGCACTGGTTCCACCCGGAAATCCCTTTCATGTTCCACCTAAATCACTTTCTGATTAATAACATGATTAGGACCAGGTACACACTTTTTTAAAAAAGACACATGGACCACATTATGAATTATCATGGATGTAGGTAAGGATATAATGCATGCAATTGATCCTATATTTTGTAACACCTTAGAAGGCCCACAATATCTCGCTTCCAACTTTGGGAAACTTCCTGATTTCAATGAGCTTCTCTTGGATTTAAATTTTAAAAATACATGCTCTCCCACTTTGAATTCTATGTATTCTCTATTTATCAGCATCAATATTCTACCGATCTTGTACAAATTTCAAATTATGCCTGATCTTTACCATAAGTTCTTCCATTTCCTTTAACAATTATGGCCCAATCACGACTTTGTCTATTGGTTTATCCCAACTTATTGGTGTGTTGAATTTTATACAATATAATGCTTCCAATGAGCTCATCTTCAATGATTCCTAATACCCATTATTGTAATAAAACTCAATTAAATGGATATAGTCCTCCCACCTAGAAGGCTTGTCCATTACATACATTCTCAACATGTCTTCAATTATCCAATTAATATTTTATGTCTGGCCACTTTACTTTGGGTGATATGTTTTACTGGAATTCTTATTGGTCCCAAATCCCTTTAAATAACCCCTTCCAACAATTGGAAGTGAAATTGGGATCTTTGTCTGACACTATTTCCTTACACACTCCATTAGACTAACAATTTCTCTCATATATATTTCTCCAATATTGGCTTCCTTATGAGTTACTTTTACTGGAATAAAATGCACATCCTTTGTAAGCTTTTCCACCACTACCATGATGGAATCATGTTGCCTTGTTGTTCTAGGAAATTTGGTAATGAAATCGATAGTAACAACTTCCCATTTCCATTAAAGAATGGGAAATGGATGCAACAATCCCACTAGATTTTTATGCTCAACCTTTACCTTCTAACACTCCATGTATCTAGCCAAATAATCGGTGACATATTTCTTCATACTAGGCCAAAAATATCGTCCTCTTACAACTGTAATAGTTTTATGATATCCTGGATGTCTAACGTATGGCATATTGTGCATCTCCCTAAAAACCAAATTTATCAATTATTTAGAATCGTGAACATAATCTTTGTTCTAAAATAAGAGGATTCCATCCTCTTCTAGCTTGTAATCCTTGTTTTTCTATTGTATATTATTCTGCTATAAGATTTTTTTAACTTGCACATAATGTTGGTTTGTTGTTACAACCTCTATATTTTTTTCTTTTAAGTATGTCTTGTACATACTAATGGTTGTATCATGCATTTTATGCACCCTTCTATTGAGTGCATCGGTTACCTTATTCTCTTTTCACTCTATATGCTTGATGTCAAAATTACATTCACTAAGAAATTCCAACCATCTAGTTTCTGCTTCCTCGATAAGCTATCTTGATGAGATTTGATAACATATCTTATCTTCCTATTAGCTTCGATAACACCTTGTTAAAAATTCATCCATTCCAAATAATTTGACTTAATTAAATGATATTGATCCTTCATAATGGTGACTCATTGACTTACTCACTAAATCCAATGAATCTTTTCTCCTAAATGCATATCCTCACCATCCAATTACCTTACCAATGAATGAATTGGAAGCTCTATTAGGAAGGACATATGGGCCAAGACCTGTTGGTTTGATTCAAAATCACAGCATGCTAGTGACGACTCCTCCTTGAATTCCAATTGAAATTCCTACTTCCCGTCCCTCTAAAATCACTATCCCGATTCATACAAAAATATAGTCCATCTCTCTCTTTTGGTGTTAGGAGGCATATTTTTTCATGCATTTCCTTAGTCCTTTTATTTGCACCTCGATTACCTTGCTTCTAGCTTCAACTAAGAGATATGCCTTGCTCGACTCTCGCTCCCTATTCCATTCATGAACAAACAACTAGGATGACTCTTGTTTATTGTGTCCTCCTCAGCATCTAAGGAATGATTCATCCATGGTAGCTAATGATGCAAAGGGTTTTATTGTAATGAAACACACTCCCTCATCTCTGTTTAGATTCATAACCGTCCACTAAGATGAAATGATATTTTGCTATGGCCCCTGCATTTCAGGGTGTGATCAAGCCTACACAATCAATGTAGGTAGGTTGGAGTCTGGCCCTGACATCCTCATATAGGATAGAGAGAGAAATATTGGAAATCAAGGCATGGTATGGTAAACTTAGTTCATCCACTATCATTCAAACGAACCCTATTTTTATGACATTGAGTAGTAAATCGACATAGAACTCGTTCTCCCTCTTGTTTTCCACTAAAGTGAAGAAAAGGGAATATTAAGGTGAGAATAAATCTAACAAGATCTTAGCAAAATTAAACTAAGTAATAGAAAAATATCTAATTGAATGAGAGTTAATGTTTCGAAATAAAATAAATGGTCAAGGTCATAAAGTGGTAAATCAAGAATTTAGAAAACTAATCCAATAGTTGAAGATATAGTTATGATACAAGACGAGGATATTTGACCATATCCTTATTGAGGATAACAACAAATCCATAATTAATAGTTTAAGCAATACTTTCCAAAAATCCATACTTTACGGTTTAAGAAAGACTTTATGACTTACCATCGATGTGCTTCTTGGCGGTTAGTGCTCCAAATATATTAGTAGAAAGGTTGGTATTGAAATAAATAGTATGGAAATACCCCATAAATATCCCAAAAGGCCCGACTCATGGTTGGTGAATCAAGTAGGTAGATGGACGGCCGAGTGATCATCACCCTTGTTTCCTTCACCCCTATGTTATTAGGGGAAACCATTTTACCACCAAAAATTGCAATTCAATAGTGTAATTGATTCAATAGTTTTTGATATTTTATGGAGAAAGATATTGTAACACTTACTGAAGATCCTTTCGGTGATATCCTAACACTTAGTATCATGGTCTCAAGGTCTCTAGGAAGATTCCCTTCTGTAAACAATAAATATCCTTTTAGCTAGTTCTCCCTTCCAACTCTTTCATGTTTCTCGGGATGATCGACTGATAATAAATCTATTTCCTGCTATTCATATAGTTCCTTCATCCTTTTCAATTTAGTTATCTATGGGCAGTGTTGAGTTTCATACCCATACTCTTAATAATACATGCAAAGGAAGTTCATCTTGAACTAGTTGTTCCTCGGTCGTGAATTCACTGAACTATCCCAACTCTGTCGGCCTCTATTTAAACATGAATTTCGACCCTACAGATCGAATTTAACTCTGTAACCTGGATATTGGTGCCATTAAACATATCAAATAGTTTTGAGTCAATTAAATCTTGAACTTTTCCCATGAATTTGGGGATTTCTCTTTGGTTATCATCGTTTTCCCCCAAATTCATCACAAAATGAAATCTGGGACAATGAATTTGCCCAAATTCACACTGGTTCTTTACCCATACGAGTCCAGTGTTGAACCAAAATATCTAATACCACTTTGTAATGTACCCATCCCCTAGCTGGATCACATCACTGCTAAAATGACTCAATAAAAATTTCTTATAATAAATCTAAATGCCGAAAATTACACACAACATGTCATTTAAGTTCATTCATCTATCCATACTAATAAAAATGTAAATATAATCATTGTTGTTGTGCACAACAACAACTGAATACATACAACATTATCTAGCCATAAAATAGAGAACGAATGCATCTTTTTTCTCATAGTAAGTAACATTGACCAAATATAACTTAGTGTAAAATGCACAACAAATATATATATCAACATTTAACACAACAACACAACAAATAAGAACACTTATGTTATAAAAGTATGCAACCTACTACAAAGGACAAACGTTCCTCCCAATTGTAGCCTTGTTGTTCTAGTTCTCAAAAGCAAGGCACCCCCGAGTTGGGGCTATGAATCCACAAGAGATGATGGTCCCTAAGGCTGGCTAATGACCCCCTCTCATAGTCAAAACTCATAGCTAATTCCAATACACCAACTCTCTTCGCCTCAACCAACACAACCCAAGGGATGGAATCCCCCTTCACTGCTCACAGTCCCTCATGCCTTTTCACTCCCCTCCATGGATTCCATCACATGTTGGACAAGAATTATACTTGTTGGGACCTTAAGAATTCTACAAGTGCAACACAAATTTGTCCAACAACAAAACATGTGCTTCCTTGGAGAATTTTGAACAACATTTCTCTCCCAAGACCACAACCTCTTTCTCCATGAATTTTCAGCTCTAAACAGCTGCCAAACTTGACCACAATAACTACCTTCAAGATTCAACATTCAGAACTCCATTGGTAGCCATAAAACTCTATGTAAAAAATGTTTTCTATGAAAAAACGTGAATGTGCCAATCTAGTCTCCTATCCATACACATTTCCTCTATTTCTCTTTCTTTCTTGACTTTCACTCTTCCCCAAGATGATTGTACTCAACCCCCATGCCCTCAATAACTATGGGATGTGACTTTCACACCCACCCTCTTACATGAATTCAATGATTTGTATCTAGAACACTCAACAACTAATGGAACGTTCATGGTCAGGATAATTTAAAAAGAAATGGTTTGGGTTTAATAAACATGGGTAATATCTCCCCCTTGGACCCTTCCCTCTCTTGTGTATACTTAGCCCCCAAATATCTATTTGTTTCTTTCTACAGTTGGAAATACATTTTATTCATAATATTCAATTTACATCATTTACATATTACATCGCTTTTCCTCTCGACCATATACTATATTTACAATATACATCACTTGGTTCTCGACCATACTACATCTACAATATACATCACTAGTTTGGGGTTGGAAAATGGGGATGTTACACCTTGAATGAAATTTAATCTAGCTACCAACGATCATCCCCACTTCCGCCATCATAAGAAGAGAACAATGTCCTCAATGATTAGGGTTCTCAACAATGATGTATATGTATTCATAGTTAGAACACCAATTGAATGGTTAGTAATAAAGAGTAAGCATCTTGTATTTTCCTATAATTATTTCTAATTTTATAGAAGTAGTCTCATAATTTAAATTGCTCCAGCATAAATGAAGACAAGCAACACTTTCCATAATGTTTATTTTTAAGACATGTATAATGTGGTTCACCTTTTTAAACATAACCCCAATCTATACTATCTCTACATCCCTCCACTAACTGCTGAAAGAGTTGATTTGAATTCTGGAAGAGATCCACTCACTAGCAAGCAACAATAAATACAATGTTTAGTGCATATGGCTCTAATTGAGTTTCCAATGGCCTACTAAAGGAGTGATCTAATATGTAGAAGGAATTAAGAATATCAACTTAGATGGAAGGCCACAATAGTGATGAAAATGCAACTATTGATCTCATTTAGATAGATGGATGGAAGGTCCATGTTCCTTGGCTATTGGGATTACCAAATTAATGGAAATAATTAAGAACAATGCACCTTATGTATAGCATGAAATTTACAAATTTCTTAACAAAGCATGAACCAACAATGTAAAAATCAACTAGCAATGTAAAATCACCCAACGAGACATGAGAAGTCATTGAAACATAGAATAAAATGCATAGGGGGATGGGAGAATGTCCCAAGCAAGTGTAAAACATCCCAAGCAATCGAAAAACATCCCATGCAATTGCAAAACATCTTAGGAAAGGGGAAAATGTCGCAGACAATTGCAAAACATCCTAGGCAATTGGAAAACATTCCAGGCAAGTGGAAAACATCCCAACAAAATGAATTTGACCAAGGGACAATACTAATAGGCTCAAAAGACAAATATTCCTATAATTTAGACATTAAGTTAAAAAGTAATCTAATAAATTGAAACAATCAGCTAATGGCATCCCCAGATCTCACATCTCATGGTAGATACAATGGTGGGCATCACAGAGTTGTTGGCTTCACAAAAAATACATGGGAAGGGATTTATGAGTGTTGTTAATAGGAATACAATAGTTTCAATCCTTATACTTATGTGAATAGTATAATTGTGTGAAGAATTTTCCAGATAAATCGCATCCATTGTATGAAACGTTAAAATGGATGCGATTTCTTCATAAAATTATTCATACAAAAATACAGTAGTTACTTGTTCATTTTCCTCATGAACTCAATAATAGGAAATAATAAAGCATACAAGAATCCACACATTATCTCAAAACTAAATAAAGCATCAAAATTATAGCTTAAAAAAATGAATTAACACACAAAGAAATATCCAAGTCATTCAAGCACAAGGGACATGATGCTTATCCCAGAAATCCAAATGGGAAAACCAACTTCAAATGGGGCTTAATTCCTCATTCCAACAATATCTAGTTATATGGATTTCATGGCTCTCTATATCTCTTCCTTCCTTGGCCAAAATACCCTTTGAGAATGAGATCAAGGGAATAAATAAGTAGAGTTGGGGGTAAGGGGAAGGTTGACAACCATGACCCTTCATTTTCCCTACATTAGCATTCTCTCCTATTCTATTTTTTCTTTTCATTTAATTCTTTTTTTTTCCTTGTCACATTCAACTTGTACATTTGCTTTGTTTTACAATGTTTTTTCACCTTCATAATTTTCCTAATAAAACGTGTAGGTATTGATACGTACACCCATTCGTCTGTTCATTTCCACTTTGGATCATCCTCCTAAGAAGAAATTGACCAAATCAAAACCAAAGAGATGGAATTTTCTAGAGGAATGAATTTCGGATAGTGACATTGATTGGAATGAGGTAAATCAACAACTAAATATAGACATTGACCATAATGAGATAAATCAACAACCAAACATGCCAATTAGGGAATCCACTTCTTTCTTGGGAGATAGGTTATGGTAGTCAACGTCCCTCTAGGTGGAATGAACGAAAAGACGTCATCAAACATATACCTTTGATATTGATAAGGAAATGGTTCCTTC
>JASDQU010752211.1:22408-34202 GCA_032191745.1 Picea mariana
TTAGATTTTCATTTTTTTAATTGAATTTGGAGTATATTGAGAATTCAAGGTAGTGTATAATTAACATCCTAATTAAAAAAAATTAAGACATCCTAAAAAGTATCAATTTTAATTATGAAATAGTGAATTTTGATTCCAAAAGTGTTGATATATTAAATTGCTACAATGTGCATTTAGATTTCAATATCTTGAAGAAAATCAAACAAAAATGAAATTATGAGCTACTTGAAAAATGTGTATGATGAACCTAACACCACCTATATTCTACACATTAAACATAGTTTTCATTAAGTTTGATTGAAAAAACTTAAGTTGAAAAAGAATTTGATTTTGTGACCTGATAACAAAAAATAAAAATATAACACCATCTACTAAGGCTTGGTTCGTTGCATTTAGATTTTCATTTTTTTAATTGAATTTGTTGGAATATATTGAGAATTCAAGGTAGTTTATGATTAACATCCTAATTAAAAAATTTAAAGACATCCAAAAAAGTATCAATTTTAATAAGGAAATTGTGAATTTTGATTCCAAAAGTGTTAATATATTAAATTGCTATGTAATGTGCATTTAGATTTCAATATCTTGAAGCAAATAAAAAAAAAATGAAATTATGAGGTACTTGACAAATGTGTATGATGTTACCTAACACACATTAAACATAGTTTTCATTAATTTTGATTGAAAAAACTTAAGTTGAAAAAGAATGTGATTTGTGACATGATAACAAAGTTGGGAGTTTACTCAATGTAGACCTTGTATTTTGGATGGTGCATTGCTATCCCTGCAAATTTTTTAATATAAATTTATTCAATGATATTGAGCAACACTCATAGGTGTCATATTAATGGCACTAGTGAATACTTCCAATGTGCAAAGGATTGATAATCCATCAACCATTTTCTGCCCTTTTCGGTACATAAGCAATTTATATCAATATAAATTTTAATGAAAATCACTTACTTATATTAAAGTATATTTTAATTTTACATATTAAAAAAGGTTAGATGTTGTTATTATTTCACATTTTTTATTTCAAAGTATATTTTTCTTTCACATTTTCTTGAATGAATATATTGAAAGTTCGAAAAGAAACCAAGGATGAACATAACTAGTTTTGTGATGGAATGTCATTTCATTGTGAATTTTCAATAAAGAAACCAAAGATGAACATAACTAGTTTAGCGTTGGACTGTCATTTCATTGTGAATTTTCAATTTTGAACACGGATTTTACTAAGTTTTGGATTGATAGGAGTCTACACCCTGTCAAAATAAGGGAAGGGCCTAGATTGATGCGATGATCAATTTGCTTAAATTTACAAAAGCATTGTTAAAGTCAATTGATTATCACTTTCATTATCACTTGAATGGAATGGAATAAAATCCATATCAACCAATGAAAACTCGGCAATTGTCAATGCTCATGACTATCAAATATTTATATCTACAACCCTTCAACCCTATAAACCCTATGATGACACTATGAACCCTTTAACTTATAAAAATATCTGAAAATAAAACATAAACTATAATGATTATATGTTCGACTATTCAACCATATTTGCAAATCAAACAAAATTGAAATTATAAGCTACTTGACTGTTTAGAAATGAAATAAAATATTTTTAACTTCAGCACACTATCATAGAACATAAATTGTCCTTCCAACATCATAAACAATATTTAAACCTTTTATCATAGAACATAAATTGTCAAGTTCAACCATCATAAGAGAAATCAAAGATGAAACAATAAATTGATATTTTGAGTTTCATATATATATAATGAAAGTTTGTATAGTTACACCGACAAATACATAGGTTCCATAGCCTTTTTAGACTAATAACAAAAACTAATAGGCAATTAAAAAATTTAACTTCAAAATTCTTTACTCTAAGCCATCGCTAAGATAGATCACTTCATACCTGCAAAAGAAAACATTTGTCGAATTTAAAATTTAAAAATTTAAAATAAAATATATCTACAAATTTAAAATAAAGTGTACACGTACCATTTGAGATAAATAAAACAAATTGTGATTAAAGAAAAATTGGCATACATACCAAAAGAGTTAAGTTTCATCTTCCAACATGCTCATTTTCCACAAAATAATGTAAATATCTGTACCAATAGAAAACAATAAAAAGAAAAACCAATAACACATATTAGCATATATACTTTATTAGCAAATGTTTTAAAGATATTTAACTAAATATTAAATAAGCAATAAGAAAGAGTAACATGTACCCAACATAGTTCCACAGATATAAGATTACTGCTCTCTTTTTATTATACTTTTTTTGCATTGTGTTTTAACCAATCTTACATCACGAAGTTCCAAAACTTCCAAAATAGTTACTCTCCATATTAAGTCATTATTTGCATAAATATTTAATCTTCTTTTATATCCAAATTCTCTTTCAACCTTGCCTACATGATCTAAACAATGTAAGATCTCATCTAGCAAATTTTTAAAGAGAATAAATGTGTGTTTGGTAACAAATTTTAGTGTTCAGAGTTAGATAATACCCTGAAAATAAATTCAATTGTGTATGCATAAAGTTTACAAATCTCCATATTAAGCCATTCTTCCAGTAAAATACATATCTCCTCTTCTGCAGTGGAATATATGTTCTCATATAATCTAATTCCCTCAAATGCCCTTTCAAATTAAAGGACTCACAAATATCCATATTAAGTCATTCTTCCAAGAAACACTTATATCTACCAAGAAAATACTTATCTTCTCTTTCTGCAATGGAATAGGTGTTCTCATATAATCGTTCATGTACATGCAGAAAACACAAATCTCCACATGTATTAAGTCATTCTTCAAAAACCATTTAAATATTTCATCTTTCTACATGAGATGTATTCATATTACATATAATCAAATTCTCTTTGAAATATTCCTTCATCATTATCTAAACATAAGTGAGATCATGCACGCACATAGCTTATTTGTAAATCTACAAATGTTTTTTTTTTTTTTAGTAAGCAATTAGTTAAGAGTTTGACAATACCCCAAGAAGGAATTCACTTCGTTGTATGAAGAAAACACAAATATCCATATTACACCATTATTGGACAAGAAGGAAAGGAATGAAATCAAAGAAAATTTATAAACTTCCCATTTTTTGATGTGGGATAGAGTCTGTTCTCAAATAATCAAATGCTCAAGTTCAAAATTAGGTCTGCATCATGATCTAAACATAAATAATATTGAATGTACCATTTTAGATGATGATAAGTTTATATAGGAGTTCTATATATTTCAAAATAATTGATCAAAGGGTTGAAAATTTATATAGACACTAGTTGAGTAACCCTTCTATGAATAGGAAAGGCTTAATTAAAAAGTTGATCAAACAAAAATTTGAAAGAAGTAAAAAAAAAAAGCATATTCAGCAAAAATAAGCTTGAACACTTATATATAAAAGGCTCATCATAAAAACAAACTAAAAATCACTAATGTGCAATGTACATACATTTAAGAATCATCATGAATAGATGCATCCTTCTTAGGTATGGATGCATTCTCCTCAATACCAATCTTCTGCGCTCTCTTATCTACATTTTGTTTAAGCACACTCTCAGACACTCTCTTCTCCACATTGCCCTATAACACATTTCAAATTTGTACATTTGAAAATTAAATTTAAATGATTTTAACACATTAAATTGTAGTTTTAAATTTTGAAACATGTAATATCGGTGATGTGCCAACCTAAATATCATCAACCACACAAGAATATGGCATTCCCATGGTTAGTTGAACCACGGTCTTACCCACCATACCCTAAGATTCAATAAATTATATATTGTTTAAGACATTTTCCTTTTAAATTAATAATTTAAATGACATTGCAATTTTCATATATAACTAAATTTGTTTTCAACATGCAATGATACCTATGAACTTCCACCCTCTTCAAACTCTCCCAATGAAAATTGGGACAAGCTTGCCCAAGTAATAAGAGATGGAATAGGGATCTGTGAACAACACAACTAAGAACTAAATCTAGGATTCAATGTGTTCACATTAATACAAAAACATAAATTTCATGTATGTTGATTATTCAAAAGATTGGAGAATGGAAAACTAAAGTGCTCTTATGTGGATATTAGAAAACACATACCTGATTCAACCCATTCAGATTTAAACTCATGGAATCAAGTCCCTTATTTACTGGAAATACATTTAACATATGACCAAACTGCAATTAATGACGATAAAAACTCAATTATTTATAAAGATACAATGATATGTATCTAGATCTAGAACTACAAGAAAACTATCATCAAATGCATAAAAAAATTACTAACTATAACACATACCAATATGATGTTTGGTTCATCATTATAAATTAACAGCTTCCAACCATTACGAATTTTTTTTCCATACTCCTTAAGATCTTCTAATGACATGGAATCTATCTCCTCATCTATTTTGTAAACAAAATTGGTTCAAGAATTGGCTTCCGCTCTCTGATGGTTCAACCCAACATCAACACCATAAAAAATTGATTCTAAATTTTCCCCGATTGCATTCCTAGCCTGCTTGGAAACATCTGGTGTAGCTCACAACTTTGAATGTGAGGTAAATTCTCATGTTGGATGATATACTAAATATCGTGAAGGCCTCTGCAATGTTGCATTTTGATATGTCCATTCCGATCATATGTTCTTCATTTACCAACCCCATAATAATTGGATGATAGGTTGGTATAATCAGGGTGCATGCCCATGAAAAACTATGCATAAAAGTGTCTAGCAAAGTAATGTGGAACCTCATCATTCCATGGAAACGTCCCATATGCTGCCAAAAATCTATTATAATGATGTCCTGCTATGTTGGGGTGCTTAAAATATTGCACCTTCAACATCTTCCGCTTTGGCCTCTGTTTGAAATTAAATATACAATTTGCATATTCTTTTGAAACTCTACTTTTTACTACTTCACATTTATGAGGGCACATCACCTCTGACTTTCGTCTACTCATTAAATTGATAAAACTATCAGTCATTTGCCCCATCTTTTGATATGCATCCATAAATTTATGTAATGAATGAAAAACAATCTCCAAGATTTTCTTACTCTCTCGAGAAGATCCAAGCACCTCAAATCAGTTTCTAGCCTTATTTTAACACATGAGCATTGTTCGAGGGTCATTGTTTCAGTATACCCTTCCCAAGGAAGCTCATCACCAACATCTGAGGTATAGGTGGGCGTAGGCATGTAAGATTTTATTTCTTGATAACGCCCCTGAATCTACCTTCACCCTCTTCACCAACATTGAAATCTTCATGATTACCACTCTCTCTTTCATTATCTTCCCTCGCATTAAAATCATCCTCTACACATACACATTTGAATTTACAACATTTAACAAAAACAAAAAACATAAAAAAAAACATATATAAAACACACACACACACACACACACACACACATAACATAAACATAAATACACAAAAATACAAAATCAAAAAAAATTACCAAACATATTTTCTTGTCATGATGTATTCCCTACATTCNCATCCATAACACTATTTTGAGCACATTCTCTGAATGATCTATTCACATATTCATTTGATAATCTCCTCCTTTGACTAGATTGTCATTGGTCACTCAGAGTCTCAGTCAAAAAAGGGGTTCCTCTTCTTCCTTCATTGGATAGCCTAGAGCATTTACGAGGAATTTTTGGAGACTCTTGTCTCGACATCTTGCCTCAATATATATCCTTTTAAAATTCATGAATATGAAAGTTCATAAGTTATAGAAACATAAAATGGAAATATAATGTATAAAACAACTTGAAAGAATTTAAGAATTTATAACAACTTCAAAGCATCAAAGACATATGTTGAAAAAACTAAAAACTATATTTGTGACTATGATGATATATATAATGAACATGAAAATATTTAAATATAAAAAAATGTAACATGTAGAAGATAATCTATATCTTTGTAAATTGTAGAAGGTAATTTTTAAGATAATCTATGTCTAACTTGTTAAAATTTAAGGGAAAAAAATATAGCTAGCTAAAACAAAAATATTTATTTTAATTTCTAAACATTAGCTACTTGTATGTTACAATCAGCAAGACATTAAAACTTATGATCCATAATCTAGTAGCCTAAAAACAATAACTGGTACAACATTTACTTAGTTGAAACAAGAAACAATATTACTTGATATGTTGTTGTTATCCTCTTAGACGTATGCTTAGAAAAAGATTCAAGGGATCATTGATCAAACCCTCAAGGAAGATATCATCATGACACTTAGAACAAATTTCCAAGAAGAACTTTTAGGGTAAAATATCAAAAGACTAACCAACAACATATAGAGGTGGCACCAACAATAGAAGAGGACAACAACAACATACATAGGGTGGCATCAATAAGGAGATGAGGAGGGCGACACCAGCAAGAAGAATAGGAGGGTGACAGCAACAAGGAGAACCACAAACCCGAAACAACAACCAAGAAGAGACCTATGGAAAGATGTAAAAGACCCTTAGGGTTCGATGACAACAAGACATTGGAGAGGTAATCCCACAGTGGCTTAATACATAAAGAAGAACTATCCTAGAGGAGTCACAACCACTCAACAATTTGAACAAGAAGGAGTCGCAGAAAACCTCATATCAGAACTCGGCTTAGAAGAGAGTGTGTGTGTAAAGAGTGGGGATAGGTCTCTTTTATATTTTGGTAGGTAGGTTAGGGCTAGCATATTATTCCTAACTTTAGGGTTAGGTTTAAACTCTAATAATTAAATAATTTAAACAAATAATATTTTATAACATAAACTATTAATTGTTAAATAATAAAAATCAACAAGAAAAAACAAGTCAAGGAGAGGGGATCCAAAGTCAATGATGTGATCATGCCCTTCTTAACTGCTCCTAGGACTCATGGACCATCCCGAGAGAGAAGAGGGTCACACATTATCTCGGTTTGGTACTTAACCAAGAAACAAAATAAAAGAAGAAAATGTAAATATCCAATGGGTTACCCTCTCTTTTATATGGGCCTAAATAGAACTCATTTTTACATATTTTCTTCAAGGAGAAATGGGACTAAGTGGATTGGACTCAAATTTCATTTTCCACTAATTTTAAATATAAAAAAAATGTAACATGTAGAAGATAATCTATATTCGTGTAAATTGTAGAAGGTAATTTTTAAGATAATCTATGTCTAACCTGTTAAAATTTAAGGGAAAAAAATATAGCTAGATAAAACATAAATATTTATTTTAATTTCTAAACATTAGCTACATGTATGTTACAATCAACAAGACATTAAAACTTATGATTCATAATCTGGTAGCCTAAAAACAATAATTGAAAAAACATTTACTTAGCTGAAACAAGAAACAATATTACCTAATATGTTATTGATATCCTCTTAGATATATGCTCAGAAAAATCTTCAAGGGATAATTGATCAAACCCTCAAGGAAGATCTCATCATAACACTTTGAACAAATTGCCAAGAATAACTTTTAGGGTAAAATATCAAAAGACTAACCATCAAAAGAAATAGGTGGCACCAACAATAGAAGAGTACAACAACAACATACACAGGGTGGTATAAACAAGGAGAAGAGGAGGGAGACAGCAACAAGGAGATGAGCAGGGCTACACTAGCAAGGAGAAGAGGAGGGTGCCACCAGCAAGGAGAACCAGAAAACCCAAACAAAAACCAAGAAGAGACTTGCGACAAGATGGAAAAGACCCTTAAGGGTCAACGACAACAAGAGGTTGGAGAGGTAATCTCATGGTGGCTTAATACACCAAGAAGAACTTTCCTAGAGGGGTCGCATCCACTCAACAATCTGAACAAAAAGGAGTCGTAGAAAACCTCAGATCAAAACCCGGCTTAGAAGAGTGTGTGTGTGTAAAGAGTGAGGATAGATCTGTTTTATAGTTTTGGTAGGTAGGTTAGGGATAATATATTAGTCATAACTTTAGGGTTAGGTTTAAACCTAAATAATTAAATAATTTAAACAAAAATATTTTATAACATAAAACATTAATTGTTAAATCATAAAAATCAACAAGAAAAAAACATGTCAAGGAGAGGGGATCCAAAGTCAAGGTGGATAAATTTCTTTAGGAAGAAGCAAAGAACAAAACCAAAAACCCACACAATAATTAAGGGGGGCGTAAATCAAGCAAGGGGGGTTTTCAAGACAAAGTCAACAAGGTAAGTTCTTCTTTAATGGCAAAATGTCCACATGAGTCTCATGATATAACTTATAATCTTTTATCATCCCAACATACGAGGAATATCAATGATGTGATCATACCCTTCTTAACTGCTCCTAGGTCTCATGGACCATCTTGAGAGAGAAGAGGGTCACACATGATCTCGTCTTGGTACTTAACCAAGAAACAAAATAAAAGAAGAAAATGTAAATGTCCAATGGGTTACCCTCTCTTTTATATGGCCCTAAATAGAACTCATTTTTACATACTTTCTTCAAGGAGAAATGGGACTAAGTGGATTGGACTCAAATTTCATTTTCCACTAATTTTAAAATTAAATTAATTTAAAATCAATAGTTTAGACTTACCTTCAACCTTTTCAAGTCTTGAAGATTTGTATGTTGCATTAGAATACATATAGGGTATAATGTATCTATTTTTTGTTTCATTCAATCTAGTTACACCAGTATTATTATGAATTTACATCTTGGGATGTGTTTCAAGTTGATTTTGAGATTATAAAGTGCACATAATAATTATATGATCCAAGTAACTATGAGTGGTTTCTAGATTTTTCACAAACAAATACATAGAAAACTGAAAGTAAGAGAATCATTTTGAAGTCATTCAAGTAATTAATACAAGATATGTTAGCCTATGGCTTACCTTTACCAACCACTAAGTCTAAATTGTCACCTATATTTGTATTATTCATTTAGGATATTAGTAATATATCCTCACGTGATGACTAATAATTTAGTTAAGATTGCCTAGCCTAGTCATCATGCATGATTTTAGGATCTAGAGAAAATTTCTCTATGAGGTGGCATCACCCATTGTACTATAAATATGTAACATTGGAGTGAATAATGGAGTGTTGGCTAATATGCCTTTTCCGCCATATTTTTATTCTTGTCTATATTTTATCAATTGGTATCAGAGCCATGGTAATCTTATGGGTCTGGTTATTCCATGGTGAAGAAATGATGTTGGCGGAGGCTGATATGGGAACTCCATGGATTCATATGATAGTAGCCTCGCTGCCTATACCAACAAATTTTAGATGTATAATCTTTGGGATGCACAATGGAAATAAAGAGAGCCATGGTCAAGACACTGTATGGACATGATTCAAACTTGGGTGCATAGTGTGCAATAGTGTATGGACTTTACAGCCCATCAAAACTCGGGTAAGGTAAAATTTGCAAATTTTTTTTATGGAATTCTTTCACCATCACCAAGATTGAGTTCTAAGATGTGTATTTTGGTACAAAATTACTGTTGTAGTTCGGCACAATATAATTAAATCGTTGTTGTCTCTAAGACTATTATTCATCCTCTTGTCCAAGTTTTTAGCAACCTCTTGATGTTCCTCTTCCAAAATTATGAAGCTAAGTTATGATCTTTCACATCTTTAAGTCAAGCAGAGTCATAGACCTGCCCAATGAAGTTAAATCTATCGAGCATGTAGAATCTTGTATGTTGGTTGTTTATGGACCATTTCATGACTAAATATGATAAAAACCCCTAGCTACCCTCAAATTTTGACTCATACTACAGATACCATTAATGAAGAACAACTTGGCTTCTAAAACAATGTTGAGATCCATATCCTTACTTCTCTACGATCTAGACTTCTTGAACGATCTGCACTAGAATATTTTTCAGTGATCTATGCCTTCATATTTCAGATCTTCCATCAAGACATTGATTTGCCAACAATGTTTTATGAAGCCACGTAAGTCGTCCTTCACGATTCTCTTTCCGAAATTATAAAAATAGAATAAAATTAGAAATATGATCTGCCTAGAAATCAACGATCTACTCAATTGTGTTCCATGAGAGATAAGATGTTTTTGATACTAGGAATTTTTTTGATTGGTCAATGATGAGGAAATTCCTTGGCCTCTATGATCGCTTGGAGAGACTATTTGTTTTCGTCAGATCCATGATTTTCATATTGATCTGTGGAAGAACTGTGTTGAGGCCAAGAGGACAGAGGTCATAGAGACCAGACTGGTGAATGGAGAGGATTTACATGCCCTAAGTGAATCTTTGGTGCCAACATAGCCTAAGTTGCATCATGGAGAGTTCGCCTGCATAGAGGAGATCCGATCACTGTTGAAGATCATTGATGTGGAGTGTGCCCAGATCATTATTGTTGCTACAGATTGAAATTCCACTGTGTCCCAGTGAAGTACCCATTGGCTCAAGTTTTACACATGTTCCACACACAACTGGACTATGAGTTGTCTCCCTCCACATTCCTTGATTAATTATGTGTTTCCCATAGATGGAACGTAATTTGTGCAAGTAAATGTGGATCTGAACTTTCACCTCCATGAAGAACGACAACCCAAGAACACTGCTACATCTTCGTATTAGGTGAGTTGCAAGAAATTATTCTTCTGTCGAGTCAAATTGTAATAAGGATCTACCTTCACAAGGAGACCTCTTTTAGTGTTTTGAAAATGACTCGAAGTCTCAAATTATTAGAGTTACTGAACACTCTAATAAACACCACTGAAGAAAACACAGTGATATTGAACAAAACAACTCTTCAATCAGTGCTAACTTGTTTACAAGTGATGCAAGCTAAAGTTATACTTATTCAAGAACAATCTCATCTATTGAATAATGAGTTGATAGAACTCAAAAATCAACAGCCAGTGAAGTGTTCTGAACTAGTTTTGTTCAGCACAACCCTCTCTATGATGATGATGATGATGATGTTTTTGATCAACAACTAGTGAAGCAACAACACAGTGATACAACTTCAGAATCAGTTTCAGACGAAGTTGAATCTATTCATGAACCTACATTTAAAGAGTTTTCTTTTGATTTTAGTGAAGAAAACATTTCACTAATGCATCAACATGCAGTAAATCTGCTTCCATGGATTTCAAAGCAACAGGTTCATAATACTCTTTCCAAGCCCATCATCAGACCTTGGGAAGAAATCATTTACAAAAAGAATAGAAAAAGACTTGGATATGACAAGGATGTTACATTTCATATTCCTGATTATTCCAGACCAATCAAGTTCCAAAGTGTTGGATTCCTTCAAGAAGCTTCACTTTCACCTGTTCAAGTTCAACATCAGAATAATAAGTGCCAACACTGTAATCGAGTTGGTCACAAGGAGAATGAATGTTTTGATCTCCATCCTTGCCAGTATTGTGGCAAGCATAACCATTCTTCATACAGATGTTGAAAAAACCTACAAGATTGAAAATTCACTATGAGTGGATTGATCCTTGGCAGTGGTCATCAACAACCAAGCGATTATGTAAGTCTTACCGAAGAATTCAATATTGAGTACAGACCAATCTTGTAGCACATAACATTTTTTTACCTCACATAAGTGGTCCCCTTATGGCATAGCTTTCGAGGATGGCCCTCACGGGATGAGATAACATGTGGTTTTTTCTGCATGCCAACTTGGTGTTGTACTCAAATGAAACAATTATGGTACTCTCTTGATCCTAGAAGGGGGGAGTACAATGATGTAACTCTCATGCACCTTAAGGGGGGGAGTTCAAAATTCCAGTGAAGATGGTTCATGGAACC
>JASDQU010752211.1:38289-66315 GCA_032191745.1 Picea mariana
GAAAACCTCCACGAAAAATTCCTCCATTGTGGCTTATCCATTGTCGGACCTAGACCTCTTTCTGTGTGTGGCTTCCTTAAAATGTTGGACTGAACTTGGCCTACTCTGCATGGTAGTCTTTCCTCTCAACAAATATTTCTTGATTTTATCGCTCTCAATGGACCTTCTTTGCAATCCTTTCGAGAGGCATCTCTCCTATTCACCAAAATGGAAACATAACTCTTCCTAGGCCCCTAGGCTCTCTCGTGATGATATGTGGCTTCCTCATGTTCCTCCTACATATCAAAGGAATAGATAATTTCTTTAGATAGCATGAATGATGACTGCTCCTC
The DNA here is from genome assembly GCA_032191745.1 of Picea mariana. Lineage (NCBI taxonomy): Eukaryota > Viridiplantae > Streptophyta > Pinopsida > Pinales > Pinaceae > Picea > Picea mariana. Next base: position 38,622 of record JASDQU010752211.1, read on the forward strand.
GTCTGCATGGATGGATGACTCACTCTGGTTGGCGGGTCTACTTACTTGAAAATAAATTTCCTCTGCATGACACTTGGTCACTCCTGGAAAGACCTAAGCTCCACCTCCACAACTAACAAGAATAGACCTTATCCTTTCCTTAGACTAGTTCTCTGACAGACTTTTCAATCACCTCCTTCACCTTCACTATGATACCACTTGTTGGTATTTAAGAGCCTGAATACAACATTAATTTTAGGGAAAATTGACAAAAATGGAAAATCAATTTCTCAGATAACACACGAGATTTACATGGTAAAACCTTGACGGTGTGTCAAGGAAATATCCACATGACAAGCCATCAATATCTTTATTATTCAAGATAGGCTTACAATCAGGCTTACCAACAGATACATTTCTCGGGCTTCATAGATATACATCTATCTTGGAGCTGTTACATAGTTACGAGAACTACCACCTATTATAGAAACTTCTAGTGGTTTTGTAAACCCAACATCACCAAATATTTACATAACTAAATTTATGTTTTTACATTTTCTTTTAATTGTTTGTTATCACATTTTAACATGTAGATATAACTTATGATCACTTAAAATTGAAAATTGTATAATCAACGAAGCAACCATTTACCATGCCAAAGAACAAGAAAAATAACAACCCATATTCATGGAAGGGTTGAATGAATATATACCCATAAAATCTTCTATGTATCCAAAAACATTGAAAACTATCTTGCACATCCAAAAATATTGAAAAATGGCATAGAGAAATCACTCTATGTTGGTACTCCACAAAAGGATACACTAGAGGATAGCGTCTCGGTTACAAACAAAACTCTAATTTGGATTGTTGAACAATTTCCTTCACTACTTATGATTTCATAGGTGTATAAAATAATGATCAATTTGTAAATCAATTTGTAAATACTCCTAATAATGTATATTCATGACTAATGCTTGGGCTATGAGTTATTGCGAGAGTGCTTGATTGATAAAAACTTTAAAAACTAAAAACAATAATAAGAGTTTGAGTATAATAACTTTGACATGGCATAAGAAAAAAAAACAATCTAGCATCATAAGTGAATATATAGAGGTACCTTATAAAATATCATGTAGATTGAGAATAAATTATAAAAATTACTTGTACTATAACAAATACCAATCAAATGAATAAACATATTAAAGGGGAGAGATTAAACTCAATACCAACTCTAGATTGAAATAAAATTTCAACTCAAAATTTAAGATTTAAAATAAAATATCTAATTTAAGATTTAAAATAAAATATCTAATTTGAAATTTAAAATAAAATATCTAATTTAAATGTAAAAAATAACTCAACTCTCTCTAGAGAGTTGAGTTTCAAGTTCTTTATTGGGAAATATGAGATATGTCTAAGTAAAGAGTGTTAAGTCAATGTAAATAATCTTTGCATATTGTTTTTTTTTAAAGAGGTTTCAACTTTCATGGATGTAGACACTTGCTGTTAAAAAATTTGCAAACATTTAACCAAAATTTGCAAACATTTAACCATTAAATTTTTAGTTGATTTACTATATATAAAGTTTGTTTATGAAGTTTCATTTTAATTATCTATTTTTATTTTTTTTTAAACTAATATAGATATGTATTTTTGTTAATTAAAATATTAAAAAAATAATTATATGTCTAAAAATTTATAATAAAATAAATAAGTAAAAATCATGTTTCATTATAGTGTCTTATTATTTAGGAGGGTAGGGAATTTTAATGTTGAAAATATTGAAAAATACATAATCACTACTACAATATATTCATAAAAAGATATTAAAATATATATATATATTAAACCAAAATTATTGTGATATATATACTGAAAATAAAAAATAAATTTAAATTATTAAATGATAATAAAAAAAATTAGAATATAAAAGATAAGTAAGAGTAACTAATGGATAGGTTTAAACGATAAGAAATTTACCGGCTGTGGTTCCTACAGATAGGACATAACCTGCAGGGAAACGAAATGGAAACAGTGGAGTAAGACAAAGAAACGTAACGTCAATAAAACAAGTTTTGGAGATCCTCACCTTCAGAGCAATTACTGTGGTAGAAACCATGACGGCAAATGCAATGATGGACATAATAACTATCGCCATATGTGTGACCATAGTAACATCTTCCTCTAGTAGCATTACATGAAAGACAAGAGTCGGATATAGTCCATGTAATTTGGAATCCTCTTTGTTTCAATTGTTCCAAATTCTTATCACCGCTAATGTTGTACATCTTATCAGTCTAGTCCAGAGCGCATAACAAAGAGGTATATCAGTCCAGTCCAGAGTGCATAACTGAGTGGTATATCAATCTATAACAGAGTGGTGTATCATTCAATAAGAGGCAACAGTAACAATCAATAAGAGGCAGCAAGCAATAACAGTCAATAAGAGAAAGCAATAACAGACCATAAAGAGGTAGCAATAACATACCATAAAGAGGCAATGCACATCAGCAAAGATACATCTTCAGTGTTGGTCTGTAACAGGGGGTTATAAATTAGCAAGGTTTTTTAGTTACACAGTCACGTCAGAGTCAATTTGGCAAGCTTTTTAAGCGCAGAAATTTATGGTGGAAAATTTGTAAGTGGTCATACATTATTAATGCAATAAAAGGAGATTGTTTGCTGAGGTTTTTCTTCCTGTATAAAGTTTTCTTAGGGTACATGTGTTATGATCTTGTATGTTGGTGGTTTCTTATGATTATTGTTGTTCTAATTTCTGAATGATGTCAAGCTAAATTCTAAATACAATCAAAATTTTAAAGAAGTACTTACACTATTAAATCAAGCTAAAAAATTAATAAATTTTTTATTTATAGTATTTCCATTTTTGTATAAATCTAAATTTTTCCTTTTATTTTTAATATAGTAGTTTTTATATTATGTATACATATAAAAACTCTCTTTCTTAAAAAAAGAAAATCTTTAATAAATATAATAAGTGTTTAATAAATGTAATAAGTATATATATATGATAAACATAACTAAATTACTCTTATGTAAATACGTATCTTCGAAAATATTGATATTAAAAAGTGTTAAGAAAAAATCAATGTAAATGAACATAAAAACAAACAGAACATAAAAAGAAGTTCAAAAAATTAAATAAAAATCTGAGACCATTCCACGATTAAAACTCCTCACGGGAAAAGGTAAATATCTATGTCATAGAGACAGATGCATCAACAAGAAGATGGTGAGAAAGTGGAAGATACAGAGCTATGTACGTATGCCTTGGTAGTGTGGTCAAACATAGAAGCACAGTATTATAATTAAAATAAAAAAAAATTGTGTTGTGTAATTGTTTTATGTTTTGGTTTTTTAGCTAAAATCTGGTCATATAAATCTGGACCAAATCACAGTTATCTGTTATTTAAATGGTATTTATGAATGTATAAATGGATTTATTCTGCTGAAAAAATTTTGGGGTACTTTGATTATACAAATTTAATTTCTCAAATTTGAAGATTCAATAATTTCTTATCAAATTTAGAACAAAACTAACAGAAAAAATCACCAGAAAAAAATCAAAACTTAGAAAGTTTTGACTACCACAAAATCTTTTAGTTGTAAAATCTTTTAGTTGTAAAAGCCTTAAAATCTTTGAGGTTGTTTGTCATGACCTATAAATTATTAATACAATCAGATTACATGGATTAAAAGAGTTATTAATCAGGAATTTTGGTCCTACACTAGATAGACATTGCAAGTTAACAAAATGGCAAAGCTTTATATCATAAGTTTGAATGTGAAGTGCAGCATACCGCAAGGAAATATCATGCTCGGATAAGAGGTTGATAAGATTCGAAGGACTGAGGAGAGTATTCCCATTCAAAGGAATTAGAATGCACAGAAACCTTGAAAGTGTCGTGGAACCAGCTCATAAAAAGACTTCCAGATGCCCTCATAAGACAAATATAGTTTGATGTTGAACCTTTGTATTACATATAGAGAGCTAGGGGATACAGATGCAGAGAAGCTCATTCCATCACAATGTTTCATTAAAGATATCATATAACATACAATATACCATGGTGGATTTATGATTACAACTTGTAGTGGATTTATGATTACTATCTGTAGTGGATATTAGTCTCATTGCATAAGACTATCTTCAAATCATGACATGGGTAAATCCCAGAGTAATAGAGAATATTGGGTTCCTATTCACTAATTGGGAAGTCTTTAATGGATAATGGTATCTAATAATACATCACATGACAAATGGAACTCTTTCAAGGATGTTAGATAGTAATCATTTCACCGCCTAAATAATGACGTATCGATGATCATCTTGACCCTTCAAGACTCGAGGATCAAGCACCGTTTTACTGGTTTGCCCTAAATAGCTCAAGCGGTGGCTGCCTTAACCTTTGAAGGCTATGAGATACCATTATCACCTTAATTATATCTTTTATAAGATCGAATGGGCAATTTGTGTTCTATCTTATTAATTAGGGAATTTATGTTAGTGTTTATATAATACCTGAAACAGATTGTAATTGTGCGGATCTTGAAAGCATATTGAATGGAAGTTGCTATTTTTTGTATTTGGAGGTGTTCTCTCCATTGATACTCTATTTTTTATTGAGTTTGTAAACTCGTCTGATTCATATCTTAGCCTTAAGCATTTCTCGCACTATTATTTGTTGGAGCGCACAGAGTTCTTCAGTTTCCAAACTCTAAACCCGAAGTGTTGGGCCCAAAGCCTATTCGTGTTTCGCATTCGAGAATAGTTGTTTTGTTTTTGTGTCAAGCGTTTGTAAAAGCCCGAACCCTGGACTCTGATAAGCCTCCTTTTTTCACATTTGGTTTCAGAGCCTGCAGTCCATCCTACTATTTGCTTAGTTCAGTGCAGGTAGTTCCTGTTGGTGCCCAATTTTACCCTCTTGTTTTCTTGTGCAAAAGTTTATTTGATTCCTTTCAAATTTTTATATAAATGGTTGCATATGGTAGTAGTTCTTCTCAAGTTTAGGTTCTTGTCCTGAGCGAGAATTAATATGATTCTTGGTATATTCGAATGAGGATGATTTTTCGTTCTCAGAATTTATGGACCTAAGTTATTGATGGTTATGCTGAGCCAACTGATGCAGCAGCATAACTGGCTCTCTCTAATGATGACCGTGTTTTGCTGAAGGAAAACATGAAGAAGGATAATAAGGATCTTGGATTAATCCAGCAAGGATTAAATGAATCCATTTTTGCGAAGATTTCTAGTGTTGCATCTTCGAAGATGGCTTGGGACATCCTTGAAACCTCTTATCAAGGTGTTTCCAAGGTGAAGACAGTCAAGTTATATAACTTGAGAAGGGACTTCGAAAATCTAAAGATGAAGGATAATGAAAGTGTTGATACTTTCATGACTCAAGTGATGAGTGTTGTGAACAAGCTCAGGTAGTATGGAGATGATGTTGAGAATAAGAGAGTTATTGAGAAAGTGTTGAGAAGTTTACCCAAGAAGTTTGAACCTATAGTTGTATACATAGAGGAATTTAAAGATTTAAGTCAAATGCACATTGATGAATTAATCGGTTCTCTTGTTGCTCATGAATCTAGGATATCTAGATATGAGAAGGATTACTGGAGCATGCTTTCAAATCCCAACTGCATGTTACCAGAGGTAGAGGTAGAGGAAGGTCTTATAATCGTGGAAGAGGAGGTTGATTTTTTGGTCGAAGGGACAACAGAATTGAATCAAAGTCTAAGGAGAAGTCCCAACAGAATCCTCCTAATTTAAGAGGGAGCAACAACAAACCTTGGCAACAAGAAAATCAGAGGTATGATAAATCTAAAGTACAATGTTATTATTGTAAGAAGTTTGGGCATTTTGCTAACAAATGTTGGAAGAAGCAGGCAGATCCTGGAAAGAAGTCTTCACATATCACAAATGATTCTGAGGATGATCGAAATCCTATGTTCTTGACTTGTAATGTCACTCAGGAAAGTGCTAATGATATTTGGTTTTTGGATAGTGGTTGCAGTAACCACATGACTAGTAATAAGGATGTATTTTCTTCTATTGATACTAGTATTAAGTCTGAAGCAAAACTGGGAAATGACTATAAGGTTACAGTTAATGGTAAAGGTGTAGTTCCATTTTACACTAAGAATAATCAGAGACGAAATATTGGCGATGTTTTTTTTGTGCCTGGTTTAAAATGAAATCTTATTAGTGTTGGACAGATGATGGAGAAAAAGTAAGAGTGTTCTTCAAGAACAAGGTATGTACAATCTATGATAAATCACCCAGCAAACAGTTGATTGCAAGAGTAGAGATGACCAAGAGTAGAATTTTTCCACTTGTTATGAGAAATGATTTGAGTGGTTCCTTGAATGCTTATAAAGATGGAAGTTTAGATGAATCTTGGTTATGGCATTTGAGATATGGTCATTGACATTTTGTTGGCTTAGATCTGTTACAGAAGAAGCATATGGTAAAGGGGTTGCCCTGTATTCAACAACCTGCAAGCTCTTGTGAGAGTTGTATACTTGAGAAGCATCATGATGCAGGAGCATCGTAAGCAGCCAAGCGAGCGTGAAGGAAGAAGCCAGCCGAGACAAGTGCCAATGCATTTTTCACATGTTGAAATGTTTTCGAAAGATTAAGGAGTGGATATTTATGTAACAGTTAAGGAGACGTACTTGCATTTATGTATAAGTATTGTAAACAGATCTTGAGCAATCTGCTCTCATCTGTCAACGTAAAAGGCATTTAAGCCAATTAATGAAAGTAGGTAGGTTTGAATGATAGATTAGATAGTTTTAGGAGCATAGGAGGGAAAATGGATATAGACACCCTCATCTTTTGTATCAAGGGATTATTCAGTTGTTCATTGTAGAAAAAAAAAAAAGAGAAGAGAGTTGTAGCATAGAGTGTAGGGAAGAACCCATGTACAGAAACTTTGAATTAATACATGAAGCTTTGAATCAGATTCATGGTGTTATGGTGCTTTCTGTTTATACATGATGAATAGTATGCTTACAGTTGTTTCTCTCTTTTATGCATTTCATTTGTTGTTATGCTGTGTTGAAGGTACGATTTCATGTTGAATGTTTGAATTCTGAGAGAAAAAGAGAATGAGTTTCAATTGTTTATCTTCCTGAGTGAGAGTTCCTGCAAGGAGTCCAATGAAAACATCCGCAAGGAGTGCGTTGACAAGGTTAAGAGTTTATCTCTAAGAGCTCAGGAGAGATATCGTTGTTCTCATTCTAGTAAAAGTACAGGTGAAGCACAGAAGCCATGCAAGGTGTGCGCAGGCTAGATGACATCTTAGAGTTTAAACGACTAAGGTTGAAAGGTGAAGGATTGTTGTTGCAGATAGAAGTGAACAGAGTCGAGAGATCAAATACTTAGAAGTATTTGAAAGATTGCTGCAAGAAGTGCGTGCAGGAGTCCCTTTGGAGGCTTGAATTTACATCAAGTGAAAGCTCAAAAGGGTAAGCGTATTTGAATTGTTCAGGGGAATACAGAGCGAGGTCGCTTTACAAAAGCCAAGTTCAAATAGGGGACATTGGTTCAATTACGTAGAAGTTTTCAAGCAAGTGAACGGTCGGAATTCTCTGTGGAGAACTCATGAAGTTGCGACGACTGTAGGATCTGGATAAGCTACGAGGTGGATAGAGGTTGGATGAACTCATTCTTTTGGGTTCAAGAATTGACGAGGGTCGTTGATTGTGGTCAGTTCAAGCCGTTGGATCAGTTCTTGAATTCAGGGTTTCGTAAGCTCAGAGGGTGGACCAAATTCTTTGGTTGCGTGAACAGCCAAAGTAGTGAGGAGATCTGAATCGTTGGATCCAGGAACGAGAGAACCATTGGATCAGAACTCCGTGGAGTTATCACCTATCGGAGTTCGGGGGTTGGAATGAGTCACTTTCGACTGCATAAGTTGTGAAGTAGCAAGAACCGAAGGCACGTGTGAATGCATGATAGGTGGGGACCACAAGGGTAATAGGTGGCATGTACTCGTGTTAGAGGGGTCAACCCATACTTGACTAGTCACATATCGGGATTTCGCAAAAGAGGAGCACGAAGGTTCAACACTCCAACTTGCGAGATTGTGAGTTGCAAGAAGTGCGAAGAGCAAGTCAAACCATCGCTGACTATCGCATCTTAGGATTTCATAGAAGAAGAGCATGAGAGCTCGACACTTCAACTCGCGAGATTGCGAGTAGCGAGAAGTGTTCAAAGGTATTCGACCATCGCTTCTCGGGGTTTCCAAGGGGCGAGTGCCAAAGTTTGAAACTCCAACTTGTGATGTCGCGAGTTGCGAGAGGTGCTAAGTACTTATCCCTAGCCGACGGTCACACATGAAGGGCACTGACAAAGGAGTTATACCCATATCATGATCTTGGGTATCGGAGGTCATAGAAAGAGAAGTTGAGGGTCTTCGATTCATGAACTTTTGAGTTTGCGAGAGACACCTGTGTAAGGACCAGATCGTGGTCATATAGAAGAGTAAGGCTCATGCCTGGAGTTAATCTACATAGGGCAAGAGTTACGAAGGACCTATGGACTTGCTGGACATTCCAGTGAGAACCAAAGAAGCCGCTTCGGCTTAAGGGAATTTTAGAATGATCTTGAGCAGATTTAGGCCCGAGGGCTCGAGGTCTGCGTCAAATTGTGGTATTAGAGCAAGTTTTTGTCGGTATATTTCAGGCAGAGAGAAAGGAATAAATTTCATAGCCATGTCATCGAGGAGGAGAGATAGGCAATTACCCGATCCAGTAGTGGAAAGGGAAATGCGTGAATTATGTTCTAGGCTTGATGCCATGTAGACAACACAGAGGTGCATAGTTGACGTTGGAGATATCAGCGAAGATTAGAGTGAGAATGAAAATGAATTAGAAGAAGTTGCAGTAGAAGATGCAGCTGAAGAATGCCTATTTAGGGCTATTACAAGGATAGGTGCTAGAGAAAAAATGGACATTCCAGTATATGAAGGAAACCTAGATGCTGAAGAGCTTCTAGACTGGATTAGGGCTCTAGATAATTACTTTGACTATGAGGATGTGAAGGAAGACAAGAAGGTCAAACATGTTGTCACTAGACTTAAAGGGCATGTAGCATTATGGTGGGATGAACTGCAGGCTGACAGACACTGCAAAGGCAAGCAGAAAATCAAAAGCTAGGATAGAATGGTTGCAAAAATAAAATCCAAATTCATACCCAAGGATTATCAAATCACTCTGTTTCGGAGGATGCAGAATTTGAGACAAAAGTTGATGTCAGTGAAGCAATACACTGAAGAATTCTACAAGATAAACATCAGAGCAGGTCATCGGGAAAGCGATGATGAAAAGGTTTCCAGATACATGAATGGTCTAAGATATGACATTCAGGATGAGATGAGCATGATGACCCTTTGGAATGTGGAGGATGCTTATCAGATGGCTCTGAAAGCTGAAGAGAAGATGAGCCGAAAGCAAGTTCAAAGAGGTCAGGGTAGAAGTCAAACCAGAGGCAAAACAATTGCCCAACATAGGACTCCGAAATCTAAAGAAGAGGGAAAAAACCTCAAACTCAAACTGAGAGAGGTGGAAGCTCACAAAGAGGGCAGTATGTTGATAGAAATACTTTTCCTCGAACCAGAGGAAGAGGAAGAGGCAGAGGTGGAGAAATAAAATGCTTTGTCTGTAAATGGACATAAATCCTATGAGTGTCCAGATAGGAAGAAGGAAGGTGGTTAAACTCACATTACTGAAGCTCAAGGATGGAATGTTGAGGCAAATTATGCTGAGGGAGGAAGATCTTTGATGATGAGGAAAGTTCTCTTAATGCCAGAGAAGGAGGCAGAGAACCCAGCCCAAAGGAACAAACTATTTCGGACTGCATGCAAAACCAAAGACAGGGTATGAAAAGTCATAGTGGACAGTGGTAGCACAGACATTCTCGTATCTACGGAGATGGTAGAAAATTTGGAGCTAGAGATTGTCATACATCCAAGCCCATACAGAGTTTCATGGCTACAAAAAGGACATTAGGTAAATGTCACTAAACAGTGTTTAGTTGAATTTAAAATAGGTGGATATAAGGATGAAATACTATGTGATGTCAGCCCCATGGATGTTTGTCATCTATTGTTGGGTAGACCATGGAAATATGACAGAAATGTGATTCATGATGGGAAAAAGAACACATACACCCTAGAGAAAAATGGGATAACTCAGATGTTGTTGTTGATTAAAGATAAAGAAGTGAAACCAAAAGTGAGCAACACTGTACTTCTCATGAGTGGGAAGGAACTTCTTAATGATATTAAGAAGAAGGAAGACACACAATTTATTGTGGTTAGGAAGCCCAAATTTTTTTTAACCAGTACGAGGATAGATGATTTACTAGAGGAAATCCAGAAGTTGGTGGAAGAGTTTGTTGATATCGTAGTGGACGAATTACCTTGTTCATTGCCATCGTTCATGAGTATAAGCCATCAGATTGATCTTATACCTGGAGCCAGTTTACCAAACAAAGAAGCATACAGATTGACACCGCAGGAGAATGAAGAAGTCAAGAGGCAAGTCCAAGACTTAATGGACAAAGGATTGATTCGAGAAAGCTTGAGTCCATGCATTGTTCCAACAGTGCTCATCCCAAAGAAAGATGGAGGCTGGAGAATGTGTATAGACTCAAGGGAAATTAATAAGATTACTATCAGATACAGATTTCCATTGCCAAGGATGGATAATTTGATGGATTGCTTGAGTGGAGCAAAGTTTATCTCAAAGGTTGATTTGAAAAGCGGATATCATCAAATTCGGATGAGGGAAGGTGATTAATGGAATACAACATTCAGGACGAATGAGGGGCTATATGAATGGCTTGTCATGCCATTTGGCTTAACAAATGTGCCCAATACTTTCATGAGATTGATGAATGAAGTCCTGAAGGATTTCATAGGGAAATTTGTTATTGTATATATTGATGATATATTGATTTTTAGCAGGACGGAAGCTAAACACTTAAATCATTTAACTGCAGTGATGAGGAGGTTGTAGCAAGAGAAATTGTTGATCAACATGAAGAAAACCTCATTTACGAGGAAAGAACTCATCTATTTGGGTTTTGTTATCTCTGCAAATGAGTTGAAGATGGATCCGGAAAAGGTGGAAGCGATTAAGGATTGGCCATCATCGAAGAGTGTGTTTGAAGTTTGAAGCTTCCATGGTTTAGCTAGTTTCTACAGGAAATTCCTCCAAAAATTTCAGTGGGATTAGTGCACAGATGATGGATACGGTAAAGAAAAGACATAAATATTTTCACTGGACAAAGGAAGCAGAGAAGAGTTTCGATCTGCTGAAGAAAAAGATCACTGAACAACCAATTCTGGTTTTGCTAGATTTCAGCAAGACACTTCAGTTCAAGTGTGACGCTAGTGGATTTGCAATTGGAGTGGTCTTGATCCAAGACAACAAAATGATTGCATACTTCAATGAAAAACTGAATGAAGCGAAGGTTAAGTACTCCACATATGATAAGGAATTCTATGCGGTCATACAAGCACTGAAGAAATGAAGACATTATTTGGTTCCTAAAGAGTTTGTTTTGTACAGTGACAATCATGCCTTACAATTTGTGACTCAACAAGAGAAGTTGAACCAAAATCATGCAAAATGGGTTGAATACATGCAGAATTTTACTTTTGTGACTAATCATATTTCTGGAACTACTAACAAAGTTGTTGATTCTTTGAGCAGGAAATGTTTGCTTATGCAGGAATTCAAGGTCAAGACTTTAGGTTTTGATAACCTCAAAGAAATGTACAGAGATGATCCATATTTTAAAGAGGCATATGAGGCATCTGAGAATCTAATTCTCAGGGACAGAAGCCAATGGACAGAATATATGATCCAGGATTGATTATTATTCAGGGGAAATCAGTTATGTATTCCAAAATTCTCCATGAGGGAGAATTTGCTAAAAGAAAAACACAGTGGAGGATTGGTCGGACACTTTGGTCATGATAAGATGTTCTCAAAGTTGAATGACTCGTGATTTTGGCCAAGGATGAGGACAGATGTTAAGAAATTTGTGGACAGATATAGAATTTGTCAGCACACAAAGGGGAAAAGGTAGAACATAGGGTTATATCAACCATTACCCATACATGAAAGGTCGTGGGATGCAGTGAGCGTGGATTTTATATTGGGGCTGCCAAGGAGACAAAGAGGATGTGATTCAATATTTGTGGTGGTAGACATATTTTCTAAGATGGCACATTTCATACCATGCCAGAAAACCTGTGACGCAACTCATATTGCGAACCTGTTTTTCAAAGAAGTCGTCAGACTTCACGGCTTGCCAAAGAGTATAGTTTTTGATCGAGATACCAAGTTCATGGGACATTTCTAGAGGACTTTATGGAAGAAGCTGGGGACAAGTTTTTCATTTATCTCAGTGTATCATCCTCAGACGGATGGGCAGACAGAAGTTGTGAACAGGAGCTTGGGATATTTACTGAGGAGCCTAGTGACTGAACACCACAGTTAGTGGGATCATATTCTGCCATAGGCGGAATTTTCTTACAATGATTCACACAACAGAAGCACAGGGAAGAGTCCATTCCAGATTGTGTATGGAATGTAGCCACGGGGAGTTTCTGAATTGAAAGATTCGGAACAAGCTGAATTCAGGATTCCTAGAGCAGAAGACTTTGTAGAAGCGATGAAGGAGCTTCACAGCTGAGTTAAGGAGCGATTGTAGAATTCGAGTCAAGAGTACAAGCGTAGAGCAGATCAACACAGGCGAGAAATTCAATTTGAAGTTGGTGATCTGATTCTTGTACATATGAGGAAGGAGAGGTTCCCAAGAGGAACAAATAACAAGCTGAAGGTGAAAAATATTGGACCATGCAAGGTCATAAAGAAATTTGGGGCAAACGCATATGAGATTGAATTACCCGATGGGATCAGAATTTCACCGATATTCAATGTTGTTGATTTGTACCCTTACAAAGCTGAAGAAGCAGGAGAAGAGGATGAACAACAAGAAATTCAGTGGACAAAACAAATGCCTGTAGCTGAAAAGCCACAGATGGAAAGAATAATCGACAAGAGGGTCAGCAGGAAGACCAAAAGAAAAGAGTATTTTGAATACTTGGTCCGATGGAAGGGACACCCTGTTGAAGATGCTAGTTGGGTGGATGAAGAAGAAATTCAAAAGCATGGACAGACCATGCAGGAGCTCATGAACAGGAGTTCATGAAAATTTTCATGCAAGGGAGTATGATGTAGGAGCATCGTAATAATCCAAGCGAGCATGAAGGCAGAAGCCAGCCAGGACAAGTGACAATGCATTTTGCACATGTTGAAATGTTTTCGAAAGATTAAGGAGTGGATATTTATGTAACAGTTAAGGAGGAATACTTGCATTTATGTATAGGTATTGTAAACAGATCTTGAGCAATCTGCTCTCATCTGTCAATGTAAAAGGAATTTAAGCCAATTAATGAAAGTAGGTAGGTTTGAATGATAGATTAGACAATTTTAGGAGCATAGGAGGGAAAATAGATATAGACACCCTCATCTTTTGTATCAAGGGATTATTCGGTTGTTCATCGTAGAAAGAAAAAAAAAGAGAACAGAGTTGTAGTAGAGAGTGTAGGGAAGAACCCATGTACAAAAGCTTTGAATTGATACATGAATCTTTGAATCAGATTCATGGTGTTATGGTGCTTTCTGTTTATACATGCTGAATAGTATGCTTACAGTTGTTTCTCTCTGTTATGCATTTCATTTGTTGTTCTGTTGTGTTGAATGTACGATTTCATGTTGAATGTTTGAAGTCTGAGAGAAAAAGAGAATGAGTTTCAATTGTTTCTCTTCTTGAGTGAGAGTTCCTGCAAGAAGTGCAGTGAAAACGTCTGCAATGTGTGCATTGATAAGGTTCAAAGTTTATCTCTGAGAGCTCGGGAGAGATACCGTTGTTCTCATTCCAGTAAAAGTGCAGGTGAAGCACAGAATCCGTGCAAGGTGTGTGCAAGCTAGCTGAGACCTTAGAGTTTAAACGACTAAGATTGAAAGGTGAAGGACTATTGTTGCAGAGATAAGTGCAAAGAGTCGAGAGATCAAATACTTAGAAGTATTTGAAAGATTTTTTCAAGGAGTGCATGCAGGAGTCCCTTTGGAGGCTTGAATTTACATCAAGTGAAAGCTCAAAAGGGTAAGTGTCTTTGAAGTGTTTAGGGGAATACGGAGCAAGGTCACTTTGCAGAAGCCAAGTTCAGATAGGGGACATTGGTTCAATTATGCAAAAATTTTCAAGGAAGTGAACGGTTGGAATTCTCTATGGAGAACTCGAGAAGTTGCGAGGACCGTAGGATCTGGATAAGCTAGGAGGTGGATAGAGGTTGGACGAACTCATTCTTTTGGGTTCAAGAATTGACGAGGGTCTTTGATCTTGGTCAGTTCAAGACGTTGGATTAGTTCTTTAATTTGGGGTTTCGTAAGTTTGGAGGGTAGACCAAATTCTTTAGTTGCGCGAACGACCGAAGTAGCGAGGAGATCTGAACCGTTGGATCCAGGAACAGGAGAACCGTTGGATCAGAACTCCATGGAGTTATCGCATATCGGAGTTCGGGGGTTGGAAGGAGTCATTTTTTACTATAGAAGTTGTGAAGTGGTGAGAACCGAAGGCACGTGTGAATGTGTGACAGGTGGGGACCACAAGGGTAACTGGTGGCGTGTACTCGTGTTAGAAGGGTCAACCCATACTTGACCGGTCGCATCTCGGGATTTTGCAAAAGAGGAGCATGAAGGTTCAACACTCCAACTTGCGATATTGCGAGTTGCAAGAAGTGAGAAGAGGAAATCAAACCATCGTTGACTATCACATCTTGGGATTTCATAGAAGAAAAGCATGAGAGATCGATGCTTCAACTCGCGAGATTGCGAGTAGCAAGAAGTGTTCAAAGGCATTTGACCATCGCCTCTCAGGGTTTCGCAAGGGGAGAGTGTCAAGGTTCGACACTCCAACTCGCGAGGTCACGAGTTGCGAGAGGTGCTAAGTAGTTAGCCCTAGTCGATGGTGACGCGTGAAGGGCGCTGACAAAAAAGGAGCTATATGCATATCGTGATCTCAGGTATCAGAGGTCATAGAAAGAGAAGTTGAGGGTCTTAGATTCACGAACTTTTGAGTTTGCGAGAGACACCTGTGTAAGGACAAGATCGTGGTCATATAGAAGAGTAAGGTTTGTGCCTAGAGTTAATCTACATAGGGTGAGAGTTACGAAGGACCTATGGACTTGCTAGACATTCTAGTGAGAACCAAAGAAGCCACTTCAGCTTAAGGGAATTTTAGAACGATCCTAAGCAGATTTTGGCTCGAGGGCTCGGGGTCTACGTCACATCACAGAGAGAAATTTGTTTTAGGTGTTTCCTACAGAGTAAAATCTCCATAGGAAATTGTCCACACGGATTTGTGTGGACCTATGCAAACACCTTATTTGAATGGTAGTGTTTATTTTATGACTTTTATTGATGATTTCAGTAGGAAGACTTGGTTGTATTTGTTGAAGCAGAAATATGAAGCCTTTGAAGTTTTCAAGAGGTTTAAGTCTATGGTTAAGAATGAGAGTGGTCAAACCATTAAGATCATGAGGTCTGACAGAGGAGGTGAGTATAAACTGAATGAATTCATTGAATTTTTTTATTTTCATGGAATTAAAAGGTAGTTTACTACTCGATATACTCCACAACAGAATGGAGTGGCTGAAAAGAAGAATCGAACCATCATGAATATGGCTCGAAGCATGTTGAAAGAGAATCATCTTTCAAATGAATATTGGGGAGATTTAGTTGTTTTCTCTGTCTGTATCTTGAATAGAAGTCCGACCAAGACTGTGAGGAATCACGTACCTCAGAAAGCCTGGGACGGTAAGCCTTACAATGTTTCTTATTTCAAAAATTTTTCATGTGTAGCATATGTGCATGTACCTGAAGAAATGAGGAGGAAGTTGGATGACAGAAGAGAGAGATGTATCTTTGTTGGATACAGTGAAGAGTCTAGGGCATATAGACTCTACAATCCCATCACCAAGAAGTATGTAATCAACAAAGATGTTGAATTTAAGGAAGAGGAAGCCTGGGATGGAAGTATTGATAAATTTGTTTCAGAGGGAGATGTGTTACCCCGTGAAGATGATGATGGAGTTGAGCAGGCTAAAGAAGGTGGACAATTGGTTCCACATGCACATACGCCTGCAGCGAGAAGTCCTACAAGGGAAGCATCGGATATCAACCCATCTCAATTTAGAATGCCCAGAACTCATGAGCGTGGTGATTCATTTGGACATGGTGGACATCAAACAAATTCACAGGTAAGTAGTGAATCAAATCCTACTTTAGCTTCATTGAAAAACATATTTAAAGGTCAGAAGACTAGAAGCTTAAGAGAATTATATGATCTAAATGAATAAGTAGATCAGGTTTCAAATTTTGCGTTAATGGCATGTGATCCTGTAAGTTTTGATGAAGCTGCTAAAGAGGATGTCTGGATAAAAGCAATGGATGAGGAGATTGATTCTATTGAAATAAATAACACTTGGGATCTTGTCGATTTAACTGAAGGTAAGAACAGTATTGGTGTTAAGTGGGTTTATAAGACTAAGATGAATGTAGAAGGTGAAGTTGAAAAGTACAAGGCAAGACTTGTATCTCAGGGGTTTAGTCAGCAACCCTATATTGATTACAATGAAACCTTTTCTTCTGTAGAAAGAATTGACATAGTGAGGATGGTCTTAGCTATTGCAGCTTTGAATAAATGGATCATGCATTAGATGGACATTAATTCTGCATTCTTGAATGGATGTTTGGAAGAAGAGGTTTATGTAAGACAACCTCCGGGTTATGAGATTGATAAGCACAGAGATAAAGTTTACAAGTTAAAGAAAGATTTATATGGATTGAAGCAGGCATCCAGAGTTTGGTATAGTAGGATTGATGAGTACCTGATTAGTGTTGGATTTAGTAGAAGTCCAAGTGAACCAAATCTATATACAAAGGTAAACCAGGAAGGTAAAATTTTGATTGTTTGTATGTATGTTGATGAATTGATTTTTACTAGAGATCTATTTGTACATGATTTTAAAAATGCCAAGAAAACAGAGTTTGAAATGACTAATTTAGGATTGATGAAATATTTCCTTGGAATTGAAGTGGATCAATCTGATGATGACATTTTCATTTTTCAAACTAAATATAAAAATGAATTATTGAAAAAGTTTAGAATGTTGAATTGTAAATGAGATGCAACACCAATGGCAACTAGTACTAAACTTAGAAAATATGATGAGGGATCATATGTTGATCCAACTCTGTATAAGAAGTTGGTTGGAAGACTTGTGTATTTAACAACAACGAGACCTAATATTATGTTTGTTGTAAGTTTAATTTCCAGATTCATGGAGACTCCGAAGAGTACTCATTGGCAAGAAGGAAAGAGAATCTTGAGATACATTGCTGGAACAACTGATTTTGGTATCTGATACACATAAAACTTGAAATTTGAGATGATCGGATATACTAATAGTGATTTTGCAGGTTCCATTGATGATAGGAAGAGCACATCTAGTTATGTGTTCAGTCTTGGATCAGGAGCAGTGGCATGGGCATCAAAGGAACAACCCATAGTGACTTTATATTTTGTTGAGGTAGAGTATGTTGCAAAAACAACTTCTACATGTCAATTTGTATGGATGAGAAGAATATTGAATGAATTATTGCATGAGAAGAATGATACAACTCAGATTGTCTGTGATAATAAATCTACCATTGCACTGTCAAAGAATCATGTTTTTCACAAGCAGAGTAAGCACATTGATACGAGGTATCATTTCATTCGAGAGCTGGTAAATGGTAAAGAAATTTATGTTCAGTGTTGTAGGTCTGGAGAACAATTTGCAAAATTATTTACAAATCCTTTGGGAAATGAATTGTTTAAAATTCATAGAGATAATATTTGGGTCTGTAAGATGTAATGTATTGTTAACACCAATCTTGTATTGCATGCTTTTATTTGTTTTGTTTTGAAATGATTAAGAGGGAGTATGTTATATATTAATCATTTCACCGCTTTAATAACGACGCATTGGTGGTCATCTTGACCCTTCAAGACTCGAGGATCAAGCACCGTTTTACTGGTTTTCCCTAAATAGCTCAAGCAGTGGCCGCCTTAACCTTTGAAGGCCACGAGATACCATTATCGGCTTAATTAAATATTTTCTAAGATTGAAGGGGCAATTTTTGTTCTATCTTATTAATTAGGGAATTTATGTTAGTGTTTATATAATACCTGAAACAAATTATAATTGTGCAGATCTTGAAAGCATATTGAATGGAAGTTGCTATTTTTTGTATTCGGAGGTGTTCTCTCTGTTGATACTCTATTTTTTATTGAGTTCGTAAACTCGTCTGATTCATATCTTAGCCTTATGCATTTCTCGCACCATTATTTGATAGAGTGTGCGGAGTTCTTTGGTTTCCAAACTCCGAACCTGAAGTGTTGGGCCCAAATCCTGTTCGTGTTTCTCATTTGGGAATAGATGTTTTGTTTTTGTGTCGGGCATTTGTAAAAGCATGAACCCTGAACTCTGATAAGCCTTTGTTTTTCACAAAGGAGACATTATCAGTAGATATATACAATCGATGATACACATATGCATGAAGAATATTACAAATCATATTTATTGTAGTCAATCCACGTTGTACAAGGTATATCACAAAGGAGCCACATTGTACAAGTTATATCACAAAGTAACCAAGAACATGGTTTGCATGTTCAATGACGAGATTGAACACCTTAATGAGTCACAACCCACTGATACTTTTACTTGTGGTGGGCACCAACGAACATTATTAAGAAACATTGATATCTCGTGAGTCAGATTTTGACCAAAGATTATTTCGTCTGACATAAGACTGTGCTAAGATTTCTCTATATTTCATTAAAGAAGAACTGTGGTGTAGAATTCTCTATATTTATTTAAAAGAATTGTGGTGGAGAACATGGTAGACACCTTCACCATTCAAATATTGGAAGTATCCCACATTGGTACAGTAAAAAGTACATTGTAATAAGGTGAAGAAGTTTATATGTTTTATTCAATTGGAGATTGGGAAGTTAAAAAATTAATGATAAACTGGAATTCTTATGAAATT
Source organism: Picea mariana (assembly GCA_032191745.1). NCBI lineage: Eukaryota > Viridiplantae > Streptophyta > Pinopsida > Pinales > Pinaceae > Picea > Picea mariana. Next base: position 57,810 of record JASDQU010752211.1, read on the forward strand.
GGTACAGTAAAAAGTACATTATAATAAGGTGAAGAAGTTTATATGTTTTATTCAATTGGAGATTGGAAAGTTAAAAAATTAACTATAAACTGGAATTCTTATGAAAGTAAACTCCAATTATATTTATTGTTAAGAATTTGCAGAAAAAAATCATTTTCGGTTAAGTGAAGCTAGGGGAAATGGTAAAGATGAGAAAACAATTTTTATATAGATATATATTGCATAATGATCTTGAGATAGATGAAGTCAATTAAAATGCATTTTCCATGATATATAGGGGAACCAATAGATAATACTTAACGTGATCACTTATTAAACTTATCAAACTAACAGATTGCAACCAGGTTAAAGGCATTGAGGACAAATATTGTGTGTTTATAACAGTTGATTGGGATTCTTGTATGAACATGTGTTAACAATATTTCTTGTAAGGGGGGTTAGAATGCAAAAGAATGGGTTAAAAACCTACTCGTCCTAAGTTCGGATGTAAATTGTCCGTGGTAAGCAGTGAACAGATTTGGACGGTGTGCATCCGTATGCCCAAATCAACGACACATATGAGATTCCGGACCCCCCCTGCCTTTCTACCTTTAAGCGGAGGGGGCGGGTCCGGAATCGGAGGCGCATCTCTTCAATGGTCTAGACCAGCGTGCCCGGATCAACGGCAATAGGAGCAATTCCGGACCCCCCCTGCCTTTCTACCTTTAAGCAGAGGGGGGGGGTCTGAAATCGGGGGCACAACTTTCCGACGGCCGAGATCATAGCACCCGGATCAATGGCGCTCGCGCGAACACATCATTCCCAGCTGCTCTGTGTTTAGCCAGCGTGGACCCTTCTCCCGTCATGTCATCTTCCAAGACCACCTTTCTGCTACTGCCGTGTGTCATCCATCCACCTCCCCCCTTTGGTCCGCGTGGTCCTCCTTCCTTCTCATCATCCAGTCATTGCTTGCCACGTGACCCTTTCCCTCCACGTCAGCCTCCCTCTAAATGAATCCATCACATCCACTCCCCTACTTCCTCCGCTTATCTCCTTTTTCCATGTGTCTCCCCTGTCGCCTCTCTCACACCTCGTCGCTTCCTACTTCACCCCTGCGGTTGTGACCCCATCACTCCGTTGCCAAGTCCTGCTTTCCTCGCTAGCCTCCATTCCTATCCTTCAAGCCATTCAGTTAGTCCAGATGGCAGCGCTGGAGGCCCTCCACGTCCCAAAGGTGCCAATTTGGCCGGTCCATCCTCAATCCCAATGAAGTAGTTATTGAAGCGGTTGGTGGTGGTTAGACATCTCCTCTGCCATAATGGGAAAGCACGGAAATGAATTAAAGGCACGTCGATTCGCCGTTGGAACTGTCAAAAAGTCAGATTGCGTCTAACATAAGTTGCACGATCTCTCAGATGTTGACTATCAGAAGCCATGCAGACACAAAACTTTCAATGCAATGCCTCGATTCCACTGTTGTTGTTGTTCTGAGTATATGAAGGCGTTTCGCCATTTTTGTATCTATCGATGGTTGAGCAGAGCTCCCGGTTGTAAATCTTTAATGAAGCACTGATACTCTGGTTATGTATGAACTTTTGAGACTTCTTGCTTGATGAATGCTAGTTTCTTTTACATCTTTGTTACACTGTGTTAGAATCGCTCAGAATTGGATGATCCAGTCGAGCTATAGCTATTATAGGATGATGTTGGATAGGATCACTGTAGTAGTTATGAGGCTTCTAGTCAGTTCTTGTGATTTTCCCAGTGCTGAGTGACTTGGAATTGGAGGATCCAGTCAAGTCCTCCTCAGTTTCTTGAGACCCTAAACCAAGCTGAGCTTGCATTCAGAGTCTTTCTTCTGCAAATAGTCGTAAGACTGCTGCCCATAGCCGTTTGTTCACTTTCCTCACCAAGTCTTCCACCTATTCACCCTTTTATCAACCCACTGGCTGAAGTTAGATCAAGACCTCCTTTGTCACTTATATACCAGACTCAGTCCCCGAGTTAGAGTGATATCTCCTAGAGTCTTTATCTCCATTTGATCACCCCTTATAAACAAATCGTGACATTAAACTGATGGGTGTCAGGGTCTGCTCCTGCAAGCAATCCAAGAGTTTCTTCTGACGCCAACATTTCATGGCACCGTTGCCGGGGACGAAGTTGAATATTTTCCCCGGGATTGAACGACAAAGATCAACTGATTCTGAAGGTGCATCAGATATCAGAAATTGAAGATTGCTACTGTGCACCTGGCGACTCCATTGTGACGACTCTGCTGGGGATAACCTGCTCCAACAATTGTGGCTTCGAGAGGCAGACACACGAGGTCTAATCCACATTTGCCTTTAGCTACACCTGAAGCTGACTTAGAAGTAGCGCGCAGAAAGGGAAAGAGATCTGCAAAAGAAGCTTCCATCACCGAAACAGGTAATACGCCATCCCCTTCTATGAGAACTCCATTTTCTTGTGCTCAGCTTCCTAGTCGTCCTTCCTCTGAGGTTTCCCATTTTCTGAACTTCGGGAGTGTTCCTGCTGAGTTTTCTCCTCCTGGTCTGGTATCAGAAAGAGAGATCCTTGTCACTCCCCCCTCCCTGGAAGTTGCGCCTCAACACAGACCTCAACCTTCTGAAGGTTTCACCGCCCCTCCTTTTATTGCTACTACTGTACAGAGAGAAGCGTCTGCACACTCAAGTCCCTTGGCTCTCTCTCTGTTTTCTCCATTGTCTCCTCCAAAAATTTCTATTCCGACTTCTCCAGTCCACCCTCCTTCTCCCTCGAGTTCTCCTCTACCTAATACCCCTATGTCTGGTACTAATCCCCCTCTAAATAGAATGGATGCCATTTTTGCTGCTAGATATGCTCCTTTAATCCTATCGCATCCTATGAATCCCCTCCCTACTGGAGATTATTTGAAATATATGCCCAAGTTCACGGGAGAAGGGGATATAACTGCTGAAGAGCACCTAGCTGTTTTTTACAGTTATGCAGACAACTTGAATATTGAGAATGAAGACGTCTGGATGAGAGTCTTTGTCCAGAGCCTAGATGGAGAGCCAAGGAAATGGTTCAAAGGATTGGCCCCTGGGTCTATCGTTGGCATTGAAGCCTTGGATAATGTTTTCATGAGGCAGTGGGGAGATAGAAAAGATTTCATGTATTACATGACAGAGTTTGGGTCTCTGAAGAAAATGGAAGGAGAGTCTGTCTCTGACTTCTCCAAAAGATTTAATAAGATGTATAATAAGATCCCTGTAGAGATAAAGCCCTCAGAAGCCTCTGCAGAAATTTCATATGCTANACCGACTATACACAGGGAAAGAGGAAGAGACAGAGAGTCTGTCTCTGACTTCTCCAAAAGATTTAATAAGATGTATAATAAGATCCCTGTAGAGATAAAGCCCTCAGAAGCCTCTGCAGAAATTTCATATGCTAGTGCATTTGATCCTGATTTCTGCCTGCTGTTAAGAGAAAGAAGAGATACCTCTTTAGCTCAAATGCAAGATGTTTCCGTAGAAGTGGAATCCAACATATTGGCAGTTGACAGACTAAGGAACAAAGATGACGCAGATAGAAGAAAAGGAAGATCCGAAGCCTCAACTTCTGGCCCATCGTTGCCCCACCCTCAAGTGAATGAGCTGACTGAGATGATGAAGGTTCTGACTGAAGAGCTGGAGAGATTGAAGGTGGAAAGGAAACAAATGTATAAGGGCCCTCAGAACACCGAAAATAAAGGAGGTTTCAGGAGGCCAAATAATAATGTGGCTCCCCCGACTATACACAGGGAAAGAGGAAGAGACAGAGAAGACCAGAGGATTCATGCCCCTTTTCAGAACAATCTGGTGGCTAACAAGAAGGAAGGAGAAACAGACGAGCTTGACCCTGAAATCCACTACTTAGAAGACACTCCTCCTTTTCCTCATCTCACTCGGACAACCTACGAAGAGTCTTTCATGGATAGTCAGCTAAATGAATTGAGCAAGAGAGACAAAGCTAGTGGCGGTCGAGGCAGGTACAACCTGAGGTCTGACAAAAGGGCATCAATGCCTGATGTTCCTGAGCCATCCACTAGAACAGAGAAACCTGCTAATGAGGTGGCAGACAGTCATAGAGGTAAGAAGGCTCAACCTCTCCCTCCCATTGTCCATAATCATGTTCCTGAAGTTACAGAAATCCCAAAGCCTTTATCTTCTTTCAATTTCGAACATGAGATCCAAAAGATTAGAATTCCTGTGCCACTCACTGAATTAATTAAGCATGGGGAATTCAAAAAATGCTTCTCTGAGCTCTTGAAGTCTGAAGCCTCATACCCACTCACAGACTCCATAAACCTCCAAGATGAAAGGCCTGCAGTTGTCCTAGGTCCCATGGTGGAATATAGAGATGATTCATCCCCTCCCTTCTACACATCCCTGAACATACATGATAAAGTGTTACATAATTTCCTTATGGATTCAGGGGCCTCCCACAACCTCATGCCCAAAACTTTCATGGAAGAGTTAGGACTAGAAGTCACCCGAGCCTATCATGACCTCTATTATTTTGACTCCAGGAGGGTTCAGTGTTTGGGAGTGATCAAGGACCTGGTAGTTTCTTTGTTTCAGCTGCCCATGAAAAGTATGGCCATGGATATTGTGGTAGCTGATGTTCCCCCTAAGTTTGGCATGCTGTTGTCAAGATCTTGGATAAAAAGACTAGGGGGAACCCTACAGATGGACCTCACATATGACACTATCCCAGTGTTTGGGGGGGAGCATAGAAGACTGTACAGAGAAGCCCAGCTGGCCTACATAATCAGTGATGAAGCCAACCCTACCAATCATCCTATCTATGCCTTGGACACTGATTTAGGCTCCATTTTACTACAGCTCACCCACACCCCTGAGGCCCCTTTACATATTAGAAAGCAGCCCATTCTTAATCAGGAGACACCCCCTCCAGCCACCTCTGTTTGGAAAATGTTCTTTGATGGAGCTTCCTCCAGTATCGGTGCAGGTGCCAGAGTGGTATTCATATCCCATTCTCAAGAGACCATATCTCTGTCATATAAGCTGGAATTTGAAGTCACCAACAACGTGGCAGAGTATGAAGCTCTGGTTCTGGGATTAAGAGTTGCAAGGGAAATGGAAATTAAGGAGATGGTTGTGTTTGGAGATGCGGAACTGATTGTCCAGCAGGTCAAAAATGTTTATCAAGCCAAGCATCCTCGTCTCAGGAACTACAGGAATGAGGTATGGGACCTTGTTAATAATTTTTTCTTGGCTTTTAACATTTCCTACATTACAAGGGAAGGAAATGCCCTAGCCGACTTTTTAGCTTTCACAGCTAGTCTGCTCGAAGTTCCTTCACCCCCTGGGGTCGGATCCGATGTTGAGATAAGATATAGGCCCTCTGTACCAGACAACATCAAACACTGGAGAGTGTTTGAAGATGATCAGGAAATTGAGAAATTCCTCCAATCCATTGATGACTTTTCCGCAATTCACATAGATGAAAGTCCTGACATGGAAGGTGATCATCACTCTGGGGAGATTTTAAATAGAATTGTTGATCGCCAGATTATTCAACTACCGAGCAATTACATTCCAATGGGACTCGTCCCATTATAAATATTGTTCGATGGAAATGATGTAGCGATAAAGGGGAAAGTTTCAGGTGATAATGATGATACTGCCGAATGCAACATAGGCACACCTGAGGAGCCAAAGTTCATCAAGTTGTCAAGGAGTTTGACTGAGGAGCAGAGGATCGAATACACTAAGTTGCTGAGGGAGTTTGCTGATGTGTTTGCATGGACCTACGAAGACCTCAAGACGTATGACACATCAATCATTGAGCACAAGATCCCACTAAAAGAGGAGGCCAAGCCATTTAAGCAAAATCTGAGACAGATAAATCCCATGTTGCTACCTATCATGGAGAGAGAGGTAAAGAAATTGTTGGATGCCCAGATCATCGTCCCCTTGAGATATTCTGAGTGGGTGGCCAATTTGGTCCCGGTGAGAAAGAAAAGTGGTGAAATCAGACTCTGCGTTGATTTCAGGAACCTGAACAGAAGCTCTAGGAAGGACAATTATCCCCTGCCCAACATGGAACACATTCTGCAAAGGGTAATTGTTGCATCTAGAATATCCATGATTGATGGTTTCTCTAGATACAATCAGATATCAGTCATGCCTGAGGACAGAGAAAAAATAGCCTTTACCACTCCTTGGGGCACATTCATGTATGCCAAAATGCCTTTCGGACTGATGAACGCAGGAGCAACATTTCAGCGGGCCATGGACATAGCCTTCATTGGGGAAAAGGACCAGTTTGTGGTGATATATCTGGATGAAATCATAGTCTTGTCCAAGACTGATAAAGAGCGCTGCTGTCACTTAAAGAGAGTTTTCCTGAAGTGTCGGAGGTATGGCCTATCTTTAAACCCCAAGAAATCATTGTTTGCTATGTAGGAGGGAAAGTTGTTAGGTCACATAGTGTCAGCAGAAGGAGTAAGGATTGACCCAAGCAGGGTGGAAGTGATTCAGGCCCTGTCACTTCCCAGGTCTAAGAAGGAAGTTCAGGTATTTTTGGGGAAGATAAACTTTCTGAGGAGATTCATCTCAAACTTTGCCGAGCTGGTGAAACACATCACAGCCATGCTCAGAAAGGGCAATGAAGTAAAATGGACTGTTGAACCCAGAGAATATTTTGCCCAAATAAAGAGAGCGTTGACTGAGGCACTTGTGCTAATCAGTCCCGATTATTCTAAAGATTTCCTGATTTTCTTGTTTGCTTCTGATGACTCGATAACAACGGTCTTGTTGCAGAAAAATGATCAAGGGTGAGAGAAACCTATTTCTTTCTACAACAAGGCATTGAGAGATGCTGAACTCTGGTACGAGATCATGGAGAAGCAGGCCTATGCATTGGTGAAAGCTCTCAAAGCTTTCAGGATCTATGTCTTGCATTCAAAAATCACTGCCTATGTCCCTTCAACCTCTGTGAAGGACATTCTTATACAGTCGGACATAGACGGGAGAAGAGGTAAATGGATCTCCAAGATCCTGGAATTTGACCTGGAGATTAAGCCCACCAAGCTGATAAAGGAGAAAGGCCTGGCCAAGCTGCTGGCTGAGTCTAATTGCAAGGCTTTGGGGATTAACTCCATCAATGAGCAAGCTGAGTCATCTGGCAGTAATTCTCAGACCATCATACCACTAGCAGCATGTCCCTGGTACAGGGATATCTTGTACTTTTTGCAAGAATTAAAGCCCCCTGATGGATTGGGAAAGAGTAGGGCCAGAGCTTTAAAGCTCAAAGCGGTCAAATATTGCCTCATTGACCAAGCCTTGTATTGGAGAGACCCTCTGGGGATACTATTAAGATGTCTGGACCCGCTGCAAGCCCAGAAGGTGATGTTTGATTTCCATAGCAGTCTCTGCGGAGGTCATCATTTTTGGAAGACCACAGCCCACAAAATTCTTCGGGCTGGGTATTACTGGCCTACTTTGTTTACTGATGTCTGCAGGGAAGTCAGGGCTTGCATCAAATGCCAGAAGTTCTTGGGTAACCAGCAACTCAAATCTCTGCCATTAAAGCCCGTGGTAGTTTTAGCACCCTTTCAACATTGGGGATTGGATTTCATTGGAGAGATTCATCCTCCCTCAAGTGGCCAGCACAGATGGATCCTCACTGCAACCAATTATTTCACCAAGTGGATAGAGGTTGTTCCCACCAAGAGAACTTCTCACAAAGTAATCATCAGCCTCTTGGAGGATATCATAGCCAAATTTGGCTGCCCAAGCAGGATTGTCACTGACAATGCTGCCCCCTTCAGGTTTGAGCCTCTGGTCAAGTTCTGTGAACAATTTGGGATTTCACTGGTTCACTCTACTCCATACTATCCTCAAGGGAACGGACTGGCAGAGTCCTCCAATAAAAGCCTAATCAGGATTATCAAAAAGCTACTGGAGGACAATAAGAGGGCCTGGGACTCAAAGATCAAATTTTCTCTTTGGGCTGATCAGGTAACAACGAAGAAATCCCTGGGTATCTCACCTTTCCAGCTAGTTTACGGAATAGAAGTCGTCTTCGCTACTCAACTCGCCTTACCTGTGGTGAATTTCCTTCAATATTTTGAAAAACCTAACCATGTGGTTAGGATAATTCATCAGATGGTGGAAGTGCAACAGATCAGAGAACAGGTCTTGGACAAGGCTTTTAGTCATCAGCAGAAGATCAAGCAAGCCTTTGAAAGAAAAAGTAAAAAGAAGGAATTCAAGCAGGGTGACCTGGTACTCAAATGGGACGCACCCAGGCAGGATAGGGGCAAGCACAGTAAATTTGACGCCCTCTGGTTGGGACCGTTCAGGATTCTCGAAGTATTTCCAAACAACACTTACAGGTTGCAGGATCTGGAAGGTGAAGGAGTTTTTAGTGCCCCAGTGAATGGGCATTTCTTGAAAAAATGTTTTCTGTGAGCCACAGTCGGCTCTTTTGTTTTTGTAAATATTGTTTTTGTTTTATTTTCAGTCTAATAAATGAC
>JASDQU010752212.1:23858-34476 GCA_032191745.1 Picea mariana
AATAATTCAATTGAAATTACCATTCAAATTAAACAATATCAAAGTGAATGCAATCGAAACAGAGTAAGGAATGCTCTGTTTTCAGTTACCATAAAACATGGTCAAATCTTGACAGGCCTGTTTCGTATCAATCAAATCGTATAAGATATGATTTACTTGAACCCAATCATAATCGATACAATCATAATTGAATGTAATCTAAATTTATTTGTCAATGTTGTAAAGAATTTGATCAAATGCCAATAAGGAAAGGCCGTTACGATTGTTACCAAATATTCAAAACAGCCTCAAACTTCACCATAGATTTGAATCGTTGAGCGTTTACATAATCAATCAGACAGAATCACATAATAATCGTAGCCATCAACAACAATGATAACCATAATCAAATTGAATTGTGATTGAGCCAAAAATAGAAACACATCGTAATCCTGGGCATGATCATTTACGTTTAACAACTCAAATTTAAACAATATATTCGTTGCAATATAAACCGAGCTGAGAACACGGTCAAACCATATCATGCGAATCGAAAAGTTGGATACAACAGCTATGATTTACATCTATTCGCAAATTGGTTACACCTTAACAGGATGGTATTCGAATTGTTCATAAGATATAAAATCACAACAATTAACTGTAATTGCCAACTATGTCATCTAGAACATCACCAATTCGAATCAAACATTGACTGTGTTTGAAATTTAAATAACAGAAACAGCCTGTGTTTAGACAGAGTATTCAATTGAGACTAAATTAAAACAACCAAATCTATCGTATGATTGATCGAACCAAAACCAAATCCAATCAAAGCTAATTCGGGAATTTGATTAATCAAAACAAACTTATATACAATAATGCATGCTTATTAAACAATTTCAAATTGACGCTATACACAGAGCTGTGAGTCCACCATATAAACAAGTGATAATCACACTAGTATGGCTGTCCAGACTATGCCAGCTTTGAGTTTACAACCGTTGTAGCAGACTCCATGTTTTTGAACAAAATCGAACCAATCGTTCGCTGCTTCTTATCGGTGGATGGCATCTTTGCCTTTTGACTGGTGAGCTTTGCAACTTGGTCTTCCAGATCGTGAATTCTGGATTGCAACATTGGAACATCAATGTAATACCTTTCCATCCATGCACCACACTGATCACACGGTGGAGTTGGTAACTGAGATGGAGTAGGAGAGGGTTTCGACGAGTCACCGGGGGTTTCACAGGGCATTTTGATGACGGGATAATTTGGATCATCTCTTAAACAAGGAGGTAGGTTTCTGACAAAGTTGTATGAGGGTTTTTCAATCAGACCTTCTGAGTAGGGATACTCATTTGCAAGGAAACGTTCAATCTCTGAATCTGAATCTTCACTGTCCATGATAGGGTTAGGGTTGACAGGTGTCTTTGGTTTGTTTCTTGCCATGTGAGAGATTAATTGGGCGTTCTTCTTGACTTTAGAATTGGCATTAGATTTGGTCTTGGGCTTTTTAGCCACGGGTTTAGCAATTTCGACCTGTTTGGTCACAGACATGGGTAGAACAATAGGTTTCTCAGGTAGAGGTTTGGGTAGCAGAACGCTGTAAGGCACAGGGGGGAGAGGCTTTCTTTCGCTCACCACAGGTTTATCAACCTGTGGTGGGCTCGAGTCATCAAAATCATTACGTTTAAGGAAATTCTTCCAACAGTCACGATGTAACCCCAACTCATAAACCATAAGCATTTTAATTAACCCGAAATGGAAGAGGCTGGTATCAGCCTAGTTACGTTTATACCTTTTAGCCATTTTAAACAAACTCCTATGTAGGTAGTGAGGCATGTTAAGTTCAAAACCAATGAAAACCATAAGAAGTCGAAGGTGATACATGAAAATGAGACCATACCTTCCCTCGCAAGTAATGAATTTCTTGATTATCATTAGCAGGTCGTGCCATCTTTTCTTTAGCATATTTGCAAGAAGACCCTTGTCACAAGAGCTCACTCTTCGTGACTGAAAGAGTAATGTCCATGGGACATCCTCTACTTTACATTTCTTTGACCATCTCTGTCTGACAGCAGGAAGGCCGGTGGCTAGACTAAGGAACTGTTCGTTGATTTCCAACTGCACATCCCCAACCTTGGCTCGACAGCCATCGAATGTTAACGCAAATTGCCGAGCCACACCAGGGTTAAAACTATCAAACTTTCGAATGAAAGGGAGCCATCCAAATTCCTCCAGGTCGCTATATGCACCATCAAACATTAACATGGCCTGGAAGCCATTAGGTTCAACCCTTACGACTGGAGCCATGGCGCGGGCATCATGGTAGGGTTTAGATTAAACACACAGGAGCATAATCGATATGGATAACAACTGCAAGCGCTCAAAGAGGAGGCAAATCAATAGGCACGTGCAAAGGTGGTGGGTTAGTTCACCGCCATGCAGAACATTAAAGGCTCAGTACAATGTTGTTTTAATCAATCATGACACCACTTAAACCACATTAATCAGCTAACACAAAAATTCAAACGGTGGATAGTGATACCAAGGCACCATTGTATTGTTTGAAACCACGAACATCTAATATAGGATCAAACCAAAGTTAATATGTGCCATTAATCAATGTAAACTCAAAACCATATATCAATGCGCCATAGTATAATTCAAACCAAAGTAAATCCAAATGTTTCATCAACGCGCCAAAAGTATAATCAAACATTGCCATTCAATATGTAAAATTCAACTTATGCCTTGTTGTTTGACAAGAGATTTCATAAAGTCACTAAGCCAAGAGCTTATAATAGCAAGTATTAAAACAAAATCAACCATCGCTCTTATGAAATCAAGTATAACTCATAAATTCTCATGTTCAATACCTCATCAATCAAATAAAAGCCAAGTTGTGCAATCAAAGAAAGAATGTCACAGTTTGAAAACTGTCCTCAGCCATATAATCAACCAAAGGTAAGTGCCTTTCAGAACATCAATAAGCAGACCACGATAGTTTAAATAACAATGGAGGAGTTTTCACACTTTCAGTCGTGAAAACTAATATGAAACGAAATCGCAATCATCACATAGAATGAAAATATCGTCTCTTAACAAAATGCGACAGTAATTGATCATTTAGAAGATGTTGGTGTAGGCAGCTTTTACAGCAATTGAAAAAATTCAATTGGCTGCCAACATATACTTCTTGTGTTCTTGTGCATGGTGTTTCTTCTTGTGATATTGGTTGTTGCAACATTCTTGTTTATGGTTAATACAAATGCAAATTGAAATGAACTACATGCTTAACCTATCTTATTGAAAAATCAACATTATTAACTGGAAAAAAGCATGTATAGGAGATCCCTAATCACCCCAATGATTAATGGTAGGAAAAATAATTTTTTCAAATTTAGTATAGGGTTAAGGAAAGGATTCACCCTCTCCTCGTATTTGTACATTCTCATGGTTGAATCTCTTAGTATAAAGTTGGAAGTAGAAAGGAGGATTGGAAATCTTCCAAGTCTCCAAATAGCCTGAGGCACCAAAGACATTAACCATTCACAATTTTTCGACGACACTCTTCTCCTAGGAGAAACTTCTACAATAATTGCAAGAAGCTTTAAACAAGTTCTAGACACTTTCCTCTTAGCATCAGGAGGTACAATCAATTTTTCTAAGAGAAAAATGTTTGGTTGGAATGTCTCAAGGCATATCAGGGATGCGATCTCGAGAATTTTTGGCTTCCCTTTTATTACAACTCGGAAACACTTCAAATATCTAGGGATGCCTATATTTTTGAACTCATCACATTCTCAACCTTGGCAAGATATCTTGGATAAAATTACAGCTCGAATCCAAAGTTGGGGAGGACAATGGTTGAACCCAATAGGTAAAATAGTCCTCCTTAAGTTAGTTTTATCATCTCTAACTATTTTTAGTGTGCAGGGATTTTGGATCATGAAGGAATTTTGGAAAACATATCCAGATCTCTCTACACCTTTATGTGGGAAGGAGGGAAATCAAATACTAAGAAGTTTCATTCAATCAATTGGGACACAGTATTTCAACCTTCTAAAAAAAAGAGGGATTTCCATAAGGAATCATGGCCTAATGAATGTGAAAATGGGTGTGAAGAGAGCCTGGAATCTCATCACGAGCTCCCCATAATGGTGGAAGACAGTTCTTATTGTAAAATATTTCAATAGTCCATGACTCTAGTGCTTTGATGTTCCTGTTCTCCCTTCCAATGGTTCTCCTATCTAGAGGCTCCTTAAATAAGAAAATCCTATTATTCAAGCTAAACTATCATGGCCCCCTGAAAATGGAGCTATGATAAACGTGTGGACAGACTGTATTATGGACAAAGAGTCGTTGGGGAAATTGGAGTTACTACATCCTTTAAAATATTAGTGTCTCTCTAAAGGCCTAATTTATCTCGGGGACTTTTCTGTATGGTCTCCTAATGGTTCTTGTAGTAACTGGAAATATCTTAATCCTCCAACCCAACTCCTCCCATTAGCCTCCCTCTTTTACAACAAGTTGTCCAGTTCCACTCCTATTGATATACAACAAAGAGATGCTTGAAGTTGGGGAATTTCTGGGTATACAGTTAAAAAATGATACAAACACCTAATTGCAGAGTTAGAAGGTCCAACATCTTCAAAAATATGGGCCTTAGTTTGGTCAGGACCATCTTTTCCCAAATTGAATGCATTCAGTTGTCTCATGGTTCATGGGAAGATACTGGCAACCAAAAATATTCAGAAGTGAGGGATAGCAGGCCCATCACGTTTTCCTCTTTGTTTGGAAGTTGTAGAGACAATTCAACATCTTTTATTTGAATGTGCCCTCTCCAAAAAGATATGGGGGATCATGTATTCTCCCTTAATCTCACTTTAAAATCATCCTAAAAACTGGACATAAATGTTTGTGCATTAGAAACAGAGATATGATGGCAGCTTCATTAAAAAACACATTTTTCCAAATTATTTAGGAATATTCCAAAATTCATCAGTTGGGGGATCTGTCTTGAAAAAAACAAATATATATTTCATGATGTCCTGCACTTTCCTCATCGTATATTTTCAAAAGTCTATGGGATCATCTCTGAATTATTATCTCTCAGAAATTTCCCTCAAGATCCTTTTGCGACACAGGAGGCATAAAAAAAATCTCGGATCTCAAACATTTTAAGTCCTAGTTTCTATCGACTAACCCAAGATCCCTTTAATAAGTCCTCCCAGTATGCTTGGAAACTCATATATAGTGACTCGGACTTTAAAACCTGGCAACACCAACAAGTGTCTTCTATATTATTTTTTGATGGGGCTTCTTTAGGAAACATAGGGGCGGTAGGTGCGGGGGGTGTCATCAATGGTTGCGATGGAAAAAATGTCTTGGATTTCTCTTGGGGACTCGATAAAACCTCTAACAATAGTGCTGAGATATTAGTAGTCTATATGGGAATACACCTAGCCATGGAAAGAAATATAACATCACTAGTGGTCATCAAGGATTCATAATTGATCGTCAAGGGACTCCAGAGAATCACTAAAAGTGTTCACCCCATCCTTGCAACAATGCTTTCATGTATAAGAGATATTGAGGAAAGATTTGAAAGCATCCACTACTTTCATATTCTTAGAATCCAAAACTCAACAAGTGATCTCTTAGCCAAAAAGGAAAAACAATTGGAGCATAGTCAATTAAAACTAAATAGTGTGATTATAAATGAGCTTATCCCATAAAATTAAGAGGAAATTTATTAATCAGACAAGTTTATTACTGAATCTCTTATGGTCGAATCAAAGGATTAGTGTTAGCGGCCACCCTAGATCCCTTTTGCCTCAACACCCAATGTGTCCACTTTGCCACTTGAAATCTAGGCCCCCGTTGACTCGTTGTGGACCCACTTAGCTCATTATGTATCTTTCAATGTGGAGCTCTCCTCTCTTCACATGAAAACTCATGTAAACTCATTTCTCTAGCATTAATATCATATACTCAATTGATCAAGCCTTTCTATGGATTTCCTACGTCGATCCCTTGGTATCGTACATGTCATGGTTACGGACTCTATTACATTGACGTCAGAGAGAGTCATTCGTCTGTTTCATCAGTTATCATATCAAATATTGGAGTTGTCCTTAAGATCGGGGGAATTGATTATGAAATTCATTGTTGAGAAGCAATATGAGCATAAAGACTTGAAGAGGATGAAGGAATCACCACAATTCAACAATCTCTTATAGAGATCGAGCATATCCAGGTCTCTTAAGAACTCCATCTCCTAGAATTTAGGGGAAGAGAAAATGTGGAGGCACAATCGAGAAAGTTGTGAATGTCACAATTGTGCTCTTAGCCAACAAGAATAAACCTGAGAGCTGAGAGCCCTGAACGCAAAACTTCAAAAACAAATTCATGTGTAGGAATTTTTCCATCATGAGGAACTTGCAGTTTTTCTGCGAGCCATCAATCATAATACAGGGCATATTAGATCTTTATGCCAACAATTTGGATAATTTCTAGGACGTCGTCAAGGACAACAAGCTCCCACAATATCAGTGGAGTTAAGGGCATCCACTTTTTCTCCCCGACCTCTCATGGAATGATTTCCCTTAGCAAAAATGGACTCGGGACAGGGGGCGGCACAATGGAGAAATGCTAAGGCACAATAGTTGGGCAACCTAGAGGATACAAATGAAGATAGGAATGCGGTGGAAACATCCCTACACCTCCATTATAAGCTAATGATAAGTAAATATTCATTTTTTATTTTCTCCTTTGTATCCATACATACCTGCCAAGTTTGTGATGGATTGTATGGAATTTTAGTAAAAAACAAAGATATGGGAAAAAAGTCCAGACTCTATTTCATATTTTGGAACAAGACTTTCTACAAATTTTGTAATTATGACTAATGCGGCTATGCATAGCATATAGAAGTGACATGTATGTGATATCATTGTATTGAAAACAAACAAAGAATTTGTGGAGGGATGGAGGAAGGAATTTAAAGGAATAGTAAAGGTGGAAAATGAAATTATTCTTTTAGTTACATAACGGTGTCCTAACTTTGATAGAAATAGGTTGAACTCGGAGAAGACATATAAAAAAATAGTAAAGGTGGAAAAACAACTCGTTGTTTCAGTTACATATTGACGTCCTACCTTTGATAGAAATAGGTTGGTCTCAAAGAGAGTAGAAAACATGTAGCAAGTGAGCTCCTCTAGAACGATTAGCAAGCTAGTCACAAGCTAGTAGACTTGAACCCCATTTCACCATTTCTATGAAGACAACACATGAATGGATAGTAATATCATATTGGGTAAGGGTGTTATAAGGTATAACCCAATTCCTATCACTACTCATATAAGTACTATTCCCATAGAGTCAATGGATGATGAGCCAATTCATGCCATAGTCTTCATGTATTATCTGCTCTAACAAGAGGTAGGTCTTCTCTCACTAATTGTGCTCATTTTATTCTTTCAACGAGAAATGTTCTTTCTATCCATGTGGATAGAGACTAGGGATATCGGGTTGACATTCTTGGGCATGCCCCAACTTTACCCTATTGAATCTCCTCATTCATCAATCGAAGGCACCTACATCGATTCTCAAGCCAATGTACTTTGGTTTGATGATCTCATTCATATCACCAAGGCTAAAAATAAGATTCCTAAAACAAGAAAGTAGAAATTGGGGGCCTTGGTGGTAGGGAGAGAAGTTATTTGGGTTTCTTTTTTTTATCATGTGTTGAGCAGTTTCTCTGATGCTAGGAAACCAACCTTCAAGTTCTTCAATTAGGTAGGGAAATAGGTGGGATTTTCACACAATCACCTCACATAATTATTTTATATGCATGCATCTATATCCATCTGTTGATCCATGGAGTTCAAGTTGAAAGGGTTGGGGTAGGAAAAATAAGTTTAGAAGGTCAACCATTTCCCTAGGAAAGGTAGTTTGGATACCATATATATATATGTGTGTGTGTGTGTGTGTGTGTGTGTGTGTGTTCTAATCTCATATGTAACAGACGCATTGGTATGAAATGGAAGACATAGTTTGTAGTGATAGAGAATGCAGGATTACCATAAACTATTGTGGCACTCGTGAATAGGGTACTCCGAGATTCGAAGTGTCCATAGATCATACAAAGCATAGGGGGGTTATATCTAAGTGGGTGAAGAAGTGGGGTAAGCTGACAACAAAACAAGTATTTTATCAAAGTAGTAATTGATAGATAAAATCAAATGTGTTGTGGGCGGGTAGTTGTGCAGAAAACAAACCATGCACGATTTTGGAATATAATGAAAATCACTCCATAAACACCTAGTAATGTCGAGACATATTGGTATTAAGGATCTAGTTTTATAAGGCTCATTTTTAGTTTCAGATGGTGAGAGAAAGTAAATCAAAAGAAGAGAACAAGGTCGTGCAAAGTGCTACAAAGCTCGAAGATTGATGTCATGTCAAGTGGAGAGAAACTAAGCTCATGGAAAGAGAAACGAAGACCCTAATACTATGCTTGTATGTGTAACATCCCCGGCCACCCATGCCGAGCCATGCTACTCCAGAAAATGTTTTTATTCTCTGTTCAACATATTGTAACATACCCAACATCCAACTAAGTTATGCCACATAAATTTTTCGAACTGCATGCAATTAAAACATATACACACAGAACTCTTGCGGAACTTTATATATAAAACATAAACAGACAAATACATTATGTAAATGAACGAATTCATACTGAAATAATAGTAAACATACACATGTAGCATATACAATCAATACCTATAATTATAAAGATAGTTATAAACCACACATATGATAAACCCATAAAAATAAACAAATAATAATAATGTAGGATGTAAATTAACACACAATTGACACTTATCTTGGTAAGAATATCACCAACTGCATGCAAACCTTCCACGAACCTCCCAGCCTTAGACCACATTGCTTATCACTCTCAGAAATGGGTCACCCCCGAGATGGGACTAAACTCCATCCGGGTAAAGGGATTCCTAACTAGGCTATTGGGTTATAGACAACAGGAAAGATTCTGTCACAAGTTCCAACTCAAAGTAACAGTCTACAGTCCCTCATTCTCCACATGTCTGTCCCACCCCAAGAAATGTGCCCCTTCTCTGTTCAACAGCCCTTCAGCTTCCCCACTTCATTTCCGGGCTTCAACAATAGGCTGGATATGAAGTCTCAGAGCCCTGTAGCTGCAGTTTAGCACCTTCAGGAAATCAATTCCCAACCGTTCTCTCACCTAGAGAGAAATTGTTCGCGGGCCTGACAACCCGCCTCTTCAGTATTCCACGGACCTGACAACCCACTTCCTCATTCTAGCTCCCAAGATAACCAGTTACACAAACAGTTATGGTTATGGATACAGGTTCAGGTACAGTGACAGAAAGGTACGTAGGATAGCTCAATGAATGTGTGAATGATGATGGAATCATTGAATGGATAACTGAATGATGGAAGGAATCATGGGAAATGAACTAAGTCCAAACTATGTGTATGCATATCCCCAACTTGACACTTGTCATGTTGGAAGCTACTTTGGCCCACTTGTCCACATCCTTAGAACTTAGGATAAAATAATTTCTCATACTTTATACTTGAAGGAATATTAATATAATATTCATTTTTGGCTTAAGCTCCCTAGCTTAGCCGTTTTCCTTAACTTTTAGCCCCCCCTTTTCCCTAACTAGTGGAGTTTAGTCCCCCATACTCTTTTATCGTGGTCAGTCTGCAAGCAACAATGCGTTTTATATTAATGATGAGACATATACAAAAATAGGCTCACTGGCTTTTAACATCTAGACTCTTCGTCCTAATCAAAACATAAGCCTCCTAGTATATAATAACTAGCTCACCAACCTATAAAACACAACATATACACAAAGACTCTATGACCTCAAAATCATGCACACTTAAATTGTTGTGCACGATATCCTGGAATGTGCATACTTCATTTGGCCTAGGGATATTATAGTATGAAACTTGGACTTTCATGTACTTCAAATCTAGTGAATATCTAGATATGAACCCAAGTAAGAGAGACAACTTGTACATTAGATTGGTCCCAAAATAAAAAATAAAAAAAAAAGTGTTTTCAATGAAAACGAAAACGAAGGGTAAAAGACTAAAATGTGTATGTCATAAGGATGTTGTCTTTTACATTAAACATCCTATTGTCAGGAATACTTTCGGCGCACATAAAAAACACACAGAAATACTGAAACTTGTTACAGATCTTATGTGGGTGCATTGAGAGCGATAGTGGAAGCGTATGGTTAGGAAAATGAGCCCCTCCAAGCCATTAAATGCACGTTTTATTCTGCACAGGCTCTGTCCCAAGGACTATCTCAATCATCTGTACCACCCTCACCCCCGGGCCTCACACTCACCCATCAACGCAGGTATTATTCCCTTAATTTCGCCACCCGGCGATGCTCATTGGCCGGGTCCACTACCTTCACCACCGGGCGTCCGGTATCTTTACGTTTCGTCGTCGTCGATCGATGGCACTGTCATCCTCTCCAATTTGTTGACACTGTCGTCGACCGACTTACAGGCCAACTGTTCATATCGGCTTTTCGAACGAATGTTGTCTTCGCCTACT
>JASDQU010752212.1:40611-57862 GCA_032191745.1 Picea mariana
GGGAAAGGGACATATTCATGTATCGCATTAACTGAAAGAGAAATATACAACCTGAGCCTTGATGTCGTAGATCTCCTTTCGATGGCTCCTAGCTTTGACACACACACTTTCTCAAGCATGAAGAAGTTGAAACACATATGATGACCTTGTTGTTGTCTCTTGTTGTTGTAGCTTCAATCCTTCATACAGTCTTGCACAAGTTCTCCAATCAATCTCTTGCTAGCTTGCTTCTTCTTCTAACCATTTCCATGAGCAATCCCCTCAATATATAGGAGAGATTGATTAGTTACTTGGATAAGGAATGATCCCAAGATATCTAGAAAGCCAGTATTTTGCCAACCATTCGAACTCCAACTCATCCTTCTAGAAGATTCCTTCTAGAAGGATCGAGAACTTATTCATTTTCCTTCCTTAGAAACAAGTTCGCATCCTGGCCTTGAGCACAGTGCGAGAGGTTCGCAGTCCAGCTGAATGTAGCCTGCACACCAAAAGGACAAAAACCAGTCATACACCTGACACAGCTGGTGAAAAGGGAAGCCAATCCACTGTAACTATGAAGGATGATCGGTCACTTCTTGGCACAAGCAACAAATAGATCATGTCTACAATTTTTTCCAAGAAACCCATGGATACTCCACCATTCAACCAACCGAGCAAAATAGGACCAAAATTGAGTGTTTTTGAGAAGTATGATGTGATCAAAAAGAAAAATCAAACGCTCACCAGCAGTACTTATGCTCAGTTCTAGAAGCAAACATCAACTGCACAACACAAAATGTTGTCTGCATTCGACACTGACAAGGGTAGAATGCACATGGCATTTATGCAAGCACAGGTGCCAGACCCGAAAGTAATCACCGATTACAAAAGGGAAACATTTGAATTTCAGACTAAAGATGTGCATCCTGCTGATCAAATGGATCTACACAGGCAAACTGGAGAAATGGTTTTCTCCACATTGGCAAATGCTTCTACTACTGCCTCTAAGTTACAGGTATCTCTGAGCAATGTCTAGACACAACTGAAATTAGAAAAGATATCATCCTTTGCAAAGGATAACAGAATTAAGACGTTGGAAGAACTGGTCCTCAAGATCGGGTATGATCCCTCGAATGTGAAAGCAGTCGAGGAGATGCTTAAAAAGAAAAATTTCAATATAGCATCTCTGAGGAAATAATTGAAACTACCACCAATAGAAGATTCACAGGAAAAGGAGATAGCTAAGAGAAAAGGGGAAAAGGATGAGATGCTCAAGCTGATCATGGAGGAGAATGCATAGTTGAAGGAGATGGAAGAAGAATTGGAAAAACTATTGAAAGAGAAGGAACAATCAAAGCCCATGGAGGTCATTCCTTTGATCGCAGTTCCACTCACAAGAGTAAGCACAACATCTGCAACAGAAATTCCCTCAACAACTCCACTAACAACTCTGGAGAAGACAGTAGAACTGGAAAAATCCATGGAAGAGATGAATTTGCAAGAGACAGAGATTAGCATACTCAAAAATGAGGTTGAGAACCTTTAGGAACTCAAGTCTTCATACCAATCCAACTACTCCAAGGAAAAACAAACATCAGACACGCTCAAACAGAGATTACAACAGCTTCAAATGCAAACAGTGGCAGGCAAAACACTTGCTGAGGTCAAGGAAAATGTCTGGATGGATATCACCAAATCCATAAATGAAATATGGCCTATTGTACAAATCATGTTCGAGCAGAATGAACTGGTGCAAAGAAGAAAGCAGGCGATTGAAAAGATAAGAGGAGAATTGCGAGAGATGCCCACAGAAGCCCCTAAGATCATTAAATTCCTGAATTCAAAAACCAGAGAAGAGTTAGAGGAATTGAAAATTGAAGATAGGATAGAAACCATCCTCGAGGTCAAGAGTGTCCTGACTAAAAGAGGGTTGATGCTACAACTGGAGGAAAAATGGCACAAACCTATCAGCCCTCAGGACCAAGATCCACTAACAGGATCGTTCTTTAACCCCTCTGAGCCAAATCGGCTCTTTCGACTCCTCACTATAATCTACAATTTATCAACCCACTGGTCCTTTCTCGTAGCTCGCAATCTCGTGAGTTCGCGACTCATGGCTCCCGAATCTTCCTCTGCGATCTCGTGATACCTGAGATCATGAAATGGGTACAACTCTCCCTTTGTCAGCACCCTCCTTGTGCGACCACCGGCTAGGATAAGCACTAGCACCTTTCGCCTCTCGCGCCTTCGTGAATTCAAAGGTCCAACCTTGGCACCTTCTTTCTCGAACCCCTGAGAGGCGATATTTGACCTTTCTCCTCTTGTTCTCACTACTTGCGACTTCATGAGTCGAAGGCTCGAACCTTCGTTCCCTTTTCTCCTGAGTCCCCAAGACACGAGAGGTCAAAGGGGTGTTGACTCCTCCGTATAGGTAATGTGTGTTTGCTGGTTTAATTCCCAGGCCCACTGTGCAGTTCTGCCACATGTCTCCTCTGTGCCTTAGATTTTCGGCACTTCACGACTTCACTTCTCATGACTTCGAGCACTCAATCCTTGGGCTCTCACCCTGCGAACCTCCGAGTTCACAATATCTCTAGATCTCTGACACCTGTCCTCCTCCTAACGAACGGTCTTGATTCACTTCGTAGCTTCGCCACTCGCGAAGTTGAAAAAATTCTCTTTCGAACCCCTGATGTTCGAGCCTCCAACATGGGTGATCTCACGACACGTGTCCTCCATCCAACAGATGGCTCAAAACTTTCTTGATTTCATGACTTCACCTTTCCCTGCTCTTCGTGTGAGGTTTAAACCTCATACATCTTCTATCAGATCTAACGACTAACGGTTGTTCACTCGATATCTCATGGCTTCAAATCATTTCTCCTATGCACTCTTCTTGTATTGCCTCCTGGACGTGAAAACCTTCAACGGTCTAGATCTTCTCGGCTTTATCCGATGGTAGTTGTTGCTTCACCCGAGCGTTGGCGCTTTCTTCCTACACTTGGAAGAATTTCAAGTGTCCAAAAGGCCTCGACCTTTTTCTTCTTTCTTCTACGAGCTCTCCTACTTAAGTCCTCGCATGCGCTCTCAATGACATTGTTCCTTCTGAGCTTTACTCTTGAATCCCCAAAGGATTCTTTGGCTTCTGCGCTTCTTGCAGAACCTCTATGTACACAAGTTGTTATCCATCCTGATCTTTCCTGTAGCTTCGACCTCCAAGGAAACTTGTCCTTTTTTCCTTTCTCCCAAAGACGGAGAATATAATGCCCTCTTGGCACTCTTCAGCTCAAGCAACCTAATTGTTGAGTACTTCAGGGTGTTCAGTAACCCTGCAAAGATCCTTTGAAGGATTCTTCCTTAAATCACAGAACTCAAAGAGTTCTTTTCCTCTCTGTGCCTATCTTCACATCTACTCAATGTCCACCTGGCATAGTATCTTCTTACAAAACATCCAGTAGATCTGTTCTCTTCTGTGCACCCTATGCACTTGCTCAATGCCTCCTGGCAGAGCTTTTACAGAACTCCTCGGAGATTCTGTCTGCAACTGTGTTATCCACAGCCTTACCTCCTGAGGTGTTTAGAAACCTCAAAGGTCTTCCTCTGAGCTGTCGATTTTCAGCTACTATGCCCTCCTAGCACATCCTTGCCTGACTCCGCAGAGTTCAAAAGTGCTTCAGTGCACTAGCTATCAGAACCCCCAACGTTCTATCACACCCTCCTGGTGTGAAGCCTCAAAGACTTCTCAAGCCTAAAAATCAACCAACTCTCTACAAATGTATAACATACATCTAAAGCATAAAGAACACACAAATACATTCACATAAACAGACAATGTGTAGGAAAAACTGCTCTGGTTTATATTAATAAAAATGTCTCTTTACAAAGTTGTTCTGAGCATGGACTATAACAAGGTCTCGGCTCCTTTTCTTTTTCTCTCTCCTCGTAGACTCCCTCCCATGATATACAATTATCATCCCAGATATTTTACATGTGGGGGCTCTTTGAGCTCTTCCCTCCAATCTACCTACCCTATTCAATGGCATTGAAAGTGATGTCTAGTCCACAAATTGGATCTAGATCTTATCCTTCAAAACATGAAAGGCCTATCTACCTATAGCCTGTGCGCAAAGGCACGGCTTCATGGCTCAATAGCCTAACATTAAATTACTGCAATCAAATTCAAAATTGAAGACGAGGGTTGCGCCTCCCTTCAGCCTTGAATGCATGCGTTGACATGGCTGGTTGACTGGCCGGATGACATGGAGAGATGCTCCTACATCATACTCCTCATTTTCAAAATTCATGAGCTCCTACTCATGAGCTTCCCATCTCAGCGGTTGAAATCCTTCTGGATCCCAAACAAATTTCTGAAGCTGTTCATTTACTCGATCTCCTTGTTGTTGCTTCTTCTGTGCTGCTGCTGCTACTTCTTTCTTTCTTCTCAGCTTCTTATTGCTGAAAGTTTCTGCTGACTCTAACATCAGCTCCCTGATCTCGTCGATCACTTCGTCCAACTACTCCAGTGGCTAGCCCTGTTCATGCAGTCTCTCTAGCTGTAAAAATTTTCTGCAATTGGGTAGATCACTGTGATCTCCCATGCCTTCTTCATCTGCATCCAACTTCACCTGTTGGATGTCCATGCCTTGCACTACCACCCTTATCTTCAGGGCTTCAATATGTTCATACAGATCAGCCAAACTAATGTTGTCTTCTTCTTCCTCTTCCTCCACTTCTGAAAGCTCCAATGCTGCATTCATTTTAGTTTCCTGGCTGAAAATATTGAGCCATTCCTCAAAATGCTCATCTTCTTCTTCTGCTTGGGAAGCTTCCCAAATATTCTCCAATTCTTCCTTCCTGACGGTCTCAGCTGGCTGCCCTGTGTCTAATGTTGTTGCATCTGCAACACAGATCTCTCCCTCCCCTTGGGAAAATGGTAGGAATATTTCGATTCCCCCAATCATCAGAAGATTTCTCCGATCTTCCTCCTCTGTCAGCTGCATATACTGATCCAAACTCACCTATGATTTTATGAGACCCTCAGATAGTCTCATCTCCTCATCCTTGCCCACCTGGAAAATTGAAAACTCTCTACTTCCCTCCTGGCAGTTCATGAGATCCTACAACCATCTCGATCCATTGCCCACCTAGCACTGTGAAATTCCCTGGCTTTCCTCATGACAGTCTAAGAGATCCTCAGTTGATCTCAACTCTTTTCCCAATTGGAAATCGGAAATTTCTTCTTTACCCTCCTGGCAGTTCTTGAGATCTTCAATTGATCCCATTTCATTCTCAACATCACTGAGATTTCTCTCAGTCTCTGTCTCACACATTTGAACCCTTTTCTCTAGTTTGTTGAGGTTTTCATCATGCCTCAACCACCTTCTTAACAACCTATGTTGTCTTCTAGACATCAACTCCTTGACTAGCCATTTTATCTTTCTCTTCATGGGCCATTTATATACCCATCTTGACCTGGTATTTTACTGCATCTCCAATGCAAGTTCATCCATCCTCGTGTTCATCTCAGCGAGTTCTTCATCCCATTCAGCTTTGCTCATCAGCTCTGGGTTTTTCTTTCCAGTGTATCTTCGGCCTTGAGTAGTCATATCGTTGTCCCTGTCTTCCCTCCTGGAAAACCTGCTAGTCACTTGCAAGCAATCATTCACAAAGTCTCTAGCACTCTGTCCTCTTTTGCCTTCTGCTTCTCTGCCTGAAATATGCAGACCGATTTCTCGCTCTGATACCACTTGGTGCAGACCTATCGGCCCTCAGGACTGAGATCCGCTCATAGGATCATTCTTTAACCCCCCTGAGCTGGATCATCTCTTTCAACTCCTCGTTGGAATTTTCAATTTATCAACCCACTGGTCCTTTCTCGTAGCTCGCAATCTCACGAGTTTGTGAGTCATGGCTCCCAAATATTCCTCTGTGATCTTGCGATACCTGAGATCGCGAAATGGGTACATCTCTCCCTTTGTCATCACCCTCCTTGCACGACTGTCGGCTGGGCTAAGCACTAGCACCTTTCGCCTCTCGTGCCTTTGCAAGTTCAAAGGTCCAATCTTGGCACCTTCTTTCCGAACTCCCAAGATGCAATATTTTACCTTTCTCCTCTCGTTCTCGCAACTCACGACTTCGCGAGTCAAAGGCTCGAACCTTCATTTCCTTTTCTCCCGAGTCCCTGAGATGTGAGAGGTCAATGGGGTGTTGACTCCTCCATATAGGTGACATGTGTCTGCTGGTTTAATTCTTGGGCCCACTGTGCAGTTCTGCTGCATGTCTCCTTCATGCCTCGGCTTTTTGGCACTTTGCAACTTTGCTTCTCATGACTTCGAGCGCTCAATCCTTGGGCTCTCACCCTATGAATCTCTGAGTTCATGAGATCTCTAGATCTTTGCCACTTGTCCTCCTCATAATGGACAAGCTTGATTCACTGCACAGCTTCGCCACTCGTGAAGTTGAAAAACTTCTCTTTCAGACCCACGATGTCTGAGTCCCCGAGATGGGTGATCTCGCGACACGTGTCCTCCATCCAATGGATGGCTTATATCTTTCTCGATTTCATGAATTCACCTTTCACTGCTCTTCGCGTGAGGTTTAAACCTCATACATCTTTTGTCATATATAATGACTAATGGTTGTTCGCTCGAGATCTGATGGCTTTAGATCATTTCTCATGTGCGCTCTTTTTATACTGCCTCCTGGACCTCAAAAACTTCAACGATCCAGATCTTCTTGGATTTATTCGATGATAGTTTTTGCTTCTCTTGAGCGTCAGTGCTTTCTTCCTGCACTTGGAAGAATTTCAACTGTCCAAAAGGCCTCGACCTTTTTCTTCTTTCCTCTGTGAGCTCTCTTACTTAAGTCCTCGCTTGTGCTCTCAACGATGTTGTTCCTCCTAAGATTTACTCTCGAATCCCCAAAGGATTCTTCGGCTTCTACGCTTCTTGCAGAACCTCTGCGTACACAAGGTCTTATTTGTCCTGAGCTTTCCTGTAGCTTCGACCTCCAAGGAAAATCATCCTTTTCTCCTTTCTCCCTCATACAGAGAATATAATGCCCTGCTAGCACTCTTCAGCTCAAGCAACTTGATTGTTTATTCCTTCAGGGTGTTCAGTAACCCTGTGAAGATCTTTTGATGGATTCTTCCTTAAATCATAGAACTCAAAGAGTTCTTTTCCTCTCTGTGCCTATCTGCACATCTACTTAATGTCCACCTGGCAAAGTATCTTCTTACAGAGCATCCAACAGTTCTATTCTCTTCTGTGCACCCTATGCACTTCCTCAATGCCTCCTGGAAGATATTTTACAGAACTCCTCGGAGATTTTGTCTGCAACTGTGTTCTCCATGGCCTTACCTCTTGAGGTGTTCAACAACCTCAAAGGTCTTCCTCTGAGCTACCGATTTTTATCTATTGTGCCCTCCTGGCACATCCTTTCCTAACTCCGCAGAGTTCAGAAGTGCTTCAGTGCACTGGCTATCATAACCCACAACATTCTGTCACACCCTCCTAGTGTGAAGCCTCAAAGACTTCTCAAGCCTGAAAATCAACCAACTCTCTGTAAATGTATAACATACATCTATAGCATAAAGAACACACAAAGACATTCACATTAACAGAAAATGTGCAGGAAAAACTGCTCTGGTTTATATTAATCAAAATGTCTCTTTACAAAGGTGTTCTGAGCACAGACTGTAACAAGGTCTTGGATCCTTTTCTTCTTCTCTCTCCTCACAGACTCTCTCCCATGAGATAAAATTATCATCCCAGATATTTTACATGAGGGAGCTCTTTGATCTCTTCCCTCCAATCTACCTACCCTATTCAATGGCATTGAATGGGATGTCTAGTCCACAAATTGGATCTAGATCTCATCCTTCAAAACATTAAAGGCCTATCTACCTACAGCCTATGTGCAAAGGCACAGTTTCACGGCTCAACAGCCTAACATTAAATTACATTCAAATTCAAAATTGAAGACGAGGGCTCCGCCTCCCTTCAGCCTTGAATGGACGTGATGACATGGCTGGTTGGCTGACCGGATGACATGGAGAAATTCTCTTGCATCATACTCCTCAGCTGCAAAATTCATGAGCTCCTTCTCATGAGCTTCCCATCTCAGTGGTTGAAATCCTCCTGGATACCAAACAAATTTCTGGAGTTGTTCATCTGCTCCATCTCCCTGTTGCTGCTGCTGCTGCTTCTTTATTTCTGCTCAGCTTCTTCTTGCTGACAGTTTTTGTTGACTCTAACATCAACTCCCTAATCTCATCGATCACTTCGTCCAGCTGCTCCAATGGCTGGCCCTGTTCATGCAGTCTCTCTAGCTGAAAAAAATTTCTACAATTGGGTAGATCACTGTGATATCCCATGCCTTCTTCATCTTCTTCCAACTTCACTTTTTGGATGTGCATGCCTTGCACTACCACCCTTCTCTCCAAGGCTTCAATCTGTTCATACAGATCAGCCAAACTAATGTTATCTACTTCTTCCTCTTCCTCCACTTTTGCAAGCTCCAATGCTACAGTCTTTTCAGTTTCCTGGCTGAAAATATTGAGCCATTCCTCAGAATTCTCATCTTCTTCTTCTTCTTGGGAAGCTTCCCAAATATGCTCCAATGCTTCCTTCTTGATGGTCTCAGCTGGCTGTCCTGCATTTGTTGTTGCTGCATCTGCAACACAGATTTCTGCCTCCCCTTGGGCAAATGGTAGGAATATTTTGATTCCCCCAATCATCAAAAGATTTCTCCGATATTCCTCCTCTGTCAGCTACATCTGCTGATCTAAACTCACCTCTGAGTTTATGAGACCCTCAGATAGTCTCATCTGCTCATCCCTGCCCACCTAGAAAATTGAAAACTCTCTACTTCCCTCTTGGCAGTTCATGAGATCCCACAATGATCTCGATCCATTGCCCACCTGGCACTGTGAAATTCCCTGGATGTCCTCATGACAGTCTGTGAGATCCTCAGCTGATCTCAACTCTTTGCCCACTTAGCAATCAGAAATTTCTTCTCAACCCTCCTGGCAGTTCTTGATATCTTCAATTGATCCCATTTCATTCTCAGCATCACTGAGATTTCTCTCAGTCTCTGGCTCACACATCTGAACCCTTTTCTTTGGTCTGTTGAGGTTTTCATCATGCCTCAACCACCTTCTTAACAACCTATGTTTTCTTCTAGCCATCAACTTCTTGAATGGCCATTTTATCTTTGTCTTCATTGGCCATTCATATACCCATCTTGACTTGGTATTCTGTTGCATCTCCAATGCAAGTGCATCCATCCTTGTGTTCATCTCAGCAAGTTCTTCATTCCATTCAGCTTCACTCATCAGCTCTAGGTTTTTATTTCCAGCGTATCTTCAACCTTGAGTAGTCATATTGTTGTCCCTGTCTTCCCTCCTGGAAAACCTGTTGTTCACTTGAAAGCAATCATTCACAAAGTCTCCAACACTCTGTCCTCTTTTTCCTTCTGCTTCTCTGCCTGAAATCTACAGACCAAGTTCTCACTCTGATACCACTTGGCGTAGACCTATCATCCCTTGGTACTGAGATCCACTCACAGGATCATTCTTTAACCCCTCTGAGCCGGATTGGCTCTTTCGACTCCTCGCTGGAATCTGCAATTTATCAACCCACTGGTCCTTTCTCATAGCTCTCAATCTCACAAGTTCGTGAGTTGTGGCTCGTGACCCTTCCTCTAGATCTCTAGATCTCTGCCACCTGTCCTCCTCTTAATGGACGGTCTTGATTCACTTCGTAGCTTCCCCACTCACGAAGTTGAAAAACTTATCTTTCAGACCCCCAATGTCCAACTCCCTGAGACGGATGATCTCGTGACACATGTCCTCCATCCAATGGACATCTTAGATCTTTCTTAATTTTGTGACTTTTCCTTTCGCTACTCTTCGTGTGAGGTTTAAACCTCATACATATTATGTCAGATCTAATGACTGATAGTTGTTTTCTCAAGATCTGACGGCTACAGATCATTTCTTCTATGCACTCTTTCTATACTACCTCTTGGACGTGAAAACCTTCAACGGTCCAGATCTTCTCGGCTTTATCTGACGACAGTTGTTGCTTCTCCCAAGTGTCGGCACTTTGTTCCTACACTTGAAAGAATTTCAAGTGTCCCAAAGGCCTCGACCTTTTTCTTCTTTCCTCTGTGAGCTCTCCTACTTAAGTCCTTGCCTGCACTCTCAACGACGTTGTTCCTCCTAAGCTTTACTCTCGAATCACCGAAGGATTCTTTGGCATCTGTGCTTCTTGCAGAACCTCTACGTACACAAGGTGTTATCCGTCCTAATCTTTCCTATATCTTCGACCTCCAAGGAAACTCGTCCTTTTTTCCTTTCTCCCTCAGATAGAGAATATAATGCCCTCCTGGCACTCTTCAACTCAAGCAACCTGATTGTTGAGTCCTTCAGGGTGTTCGGTAACCCTGCAAAGATCCTTTGGTGGATTCTTCCTTAAATCACAAAACTCAAAGAGTTATTTTCCTCTCTGTGCCTATCTGCACATCTACTCAATGTCCA
This sequence comes from Picea mariana, assembly GCA_032191745.1. Taxonomy (NCBI): domain Eukaryota; kingdom Viridiplantae; phylum Streptophyta; class Pinopsida; order Pinales; family Pinaceae; genus Picea; species Picea mariana. The sequence goes on from JASDQU010752212.1 coordinate 51,131, forward strand.
CCTGACAGAGTATCTTCTTACAGAACATCCAGTAGTTCTATTCTCTTCTGTGCACCCTATGCACTTCCTCAATGCCTCCTAGCAAATCTTTTATAGAACTCCTCGGAGATTCTGTCTGCAACTATGTTCTCCACGATCTACCTCCTGAGGTGTTCAGCAACCTCAAAGGTCTTCCTCTAAGCTGTCGATTTTTAGCTACTGTGCCCTCCTGGCACATCCTTTCCTGACTCTGCAGAGTTCAAAAGTGCTTTAGTGCACTGGCTATCAGAACCCGCAACGTTCTGTCACACCCTCCTAGTGTGAAGCCTCAAAGACTTCTCAAGCCTGAAAATCAACCAAATCTCTGCAAACGTATAGCATACATCTACAGCATAAAGAACACACAAAGAAATTCACATAAATAGACAATGTGCAGGAAAAACTGCTCTAGTTTATATTAATCAAAATGTCTCTTTACAAAGGTGTTCTGAGCACGGACTATAACAAGGTCTCGGCTCCTTTTCTTCTGCTCTCTCCTCGTAGAATCCCTCCCATGAGATACAATTATCATCCCAGATATTTTACATGAGGGGGCTCTTTGAGCTCTTCCCTCCAATATACCCACTCTATTCAATGGCATTGAATGGACTATCTAGTCCACAAATCGGATCTAGATCTCATCCTTCAAAACGTTAAAGGCCTATCTACCTATAGCCTGTGTGCAAAGGCATAGCTTGATGGCTCAACAGCCTAACATTAAATTACATTCAAATTCAAAATTGAAGACGAGGGCTACGCCTCTCTTTAGCCTTGAATGCAAACGCTGATGTGGCTGGCTAGCTAGCCAGCTGACATGGAGAGATGATCCTGCATCAAAAAAGTCCAGGCCATGGACATAGGAGTACAAAGATTTTTTAGAAAAATTGAAGCTCTGCAGAATAAAGGCCTCCCTGGCTTAAGGGTCATAAATGATAAGTTAATGACACTTTCTGATTATAAAAAGAAACTAGCCACTATGGCTAAAGATAGTTTGATATTCTCGAGAATATAGGGCAGTATCATAGGAAAGACATTCTTAGAATCTTTCCAGTTGGACATCAGCATAAATCACAAGATCCAGTACATTTTCATCATCAAACCAACTTTTTCCAAGTATATAGAGATGGATGAAGTATACCAAAGATTGCTCAAAGTCAGCATTCCCAGTAACCTTCGATGGGAAGAGTTATGCAATCTGATCGAGTAGGAGATGAGGTGTCCAAGTCTAGTCAACTATCCAGTCAGATGAGGTCGTGTAGAGGACTCACCAACGGCTTACCCCAAAATCAGCATGAAGATTTCAACACATCATCAAACAGCTCCTAAATTTTTGTATCTTGTTGAGTTAGTTAGCTAAATTTAGATTTCCACGTCCTGATCTTTAATGACAGGATCGTATGTAATTTTTTATTATAAATACTTCAAACTTTGAAGTACCGAGGGCTGATCTTTACGCCCTGTAAGCTAGAAAGACTGTAATGTTTGTCAAGAGATCTTCCAGTAATACAAAGATACGTTTCACAGGATTCTCCCGTGTTGTTCATTGGTGATGTTATTCTTTACTATGTTAAATGTTTTTCTCTCTCAGTTGTCATACTGTTTTCTAACATAATATTTTAAAGTAGCGCATGTCGCAGGATTTATCTTTGTATACCCTTTTTCCAGCTTTGAAAGATCTTAGCATTTATCTTTCTGATATTACAGTGAATAAATTCTTAAATGCTTCTTTACTTTAATTGATATTCTCATCTTTTCTGCTATTCATCATTTTACTTCTAAAGAATCCAATGAATGCATTATGTTGCCCTATGAAAATAATATTTTAATTTATGTTTAGATTTCCATATTTATAATACACACCCCATAGCTCAATGGAAGCGTAAACTCTTTTCATCCAACTTAACAAAAACAACAACAAAACTTTTCAATCTTATTTTATTTAACTAGCCTAATATCTTAAAGTTAAAACATTGCTAAATCATACAAAGAGGTCCCTCTCTAAAGCTGGTAGGGATAGATTCCAGTTTCAAAGTGGTTGGATAAAGTTACCTCTTGTAAATTCCTTCTACTCTGACAACTTCTGGGAATTTACAGAGCATTAACATAACGGTGACTCCACTAGGGAACTGAATAAACATTCAACCCCACGTTTTCTTTTTCCCTAGAAGAAAATTTTGTTTCTGAAAAAATTATAAATCTGAGAAAGAAATAATGTTCAGATGTTGTTAAATGGTTGTACATATTAATTTCATATTCATAAAAAATAAAAATATATAAAATTAAAAAATCTGGCTCCTAAAAGAGCTTATACTCGATCCCACCCAGACCCGGAACCTGCGATAGCAACTGATAATCCAGAATAGTTACTCAGAAAGAAGACCATTGCAGAAGGTTCAGGGAGTCATAGTCCCCTTCACAAGTCCCCTTCTCTTCCAAAGGAACTTGTTTCCCTTCAAGATCTTGACTTCGACACAATCTTTGAACAAAGCCTGTTTAGAACGAAATCTGATAGCTTTGTGACTAAAACCATTTTAGATCCAACCATCCTACAACTATGGACCCCTAAAGTAATATCTCCCACTGTAAAACCTCAAACCGCTCACTCCGTGCCAGCTAGCCCCTCATCCTCCTCATTGTCTGCCATCGCCCCACCTATCATTCAGGTTGTTGTCCCACCCCCTCCACCTATCATGGCAGCTAGATATAATCCCTTGGTGTTGGTTGTACCTTTACACGACATGCCCTAGGACTATCAAATGAGAATCCCATAGTTCGATGGTACAGGGCCCTTCAACGCACAACAACACGTTGATAAAATGAATGACTATTTTGACTTGCAGGAAGTGGATGAAGCTGACGTTCAAATGAGACTTTTTGCACAAAGTCTGACTAGGGACATTAAGAAATGGTATAAAGGATTACATTCTACTTCAGTGGTCGACCTTATAGCATTTCAAAGAATTTTTTTGGACAGATGGGAGGTAAAGAAAAATTCTCTCTAGATCTTGTCAAAATACAAAAACATCAAAAGGAATCAAGGAGAGACAGTACAAGACTACTGCACCCACTTCAATAATCTGTACAATGCGATTCCAGTTGATATTAAACCCCCACAATTTTTGGCACTGATAAAATTCCCTAAAGGGTTTCGATGCTGATATGTCGTATCAATTAAGGGAAAGAAACTCCACGACCCTAGAGGACATGCAAAAAAGCGCAATAAGTGTAGAGGCCAACCTTTTGGCTAAAAGGGCACGACAGAGGATGGAAAGGAGAGTCACGATTAAAGAGGAACCTTCCACATCTTCTTCTGATGCCAAACTAGATTCCTTAGCTAGAGCAGTGGAGAGGATGATGGAGAGACTTATTATAATCGAAAGAAATCCTCCTAGAGAAAACCAACCTACTCCACAAATTCAGAATCCTAACTTCAGAAGAAATCCTCCTCAAATCAGGCAGAGAGATCCCAGGGATCAAAGAGAATAGAGGGGTCCTGATCAACAGATCAAACCAACCCTACAAGAAAATTATGTCGACGAGGGTGAGGAGGTAATTGAAGAATTAGAAGACACACACATAAACCTCATGGGAATTCACGATAACGAAGCCATTTTTCTTACTCAAGAAGAGAAAGAACTTTTCCTTATTTCTCAAATAGAGGTGAGTGAGGAAGCTAAAGAGACCGAACAACAGGAATTTGAAAATGCCATTATGGAGGTACACAGGCAGTATAATCTGCGAAGTAAAAAGACAGACGAAAGTTCCCCAAACAAGGTAACCAAAATGAAGAAAACAGTCAAAACCAAGAAAGCCCCCAATCCTTCTACCAAGAAGATCCCTTAGAAAGGAAATGTTGAAGCTCCGACAAAAATAAACCCTACCATTTTACAAATATCAACGTAGATTGAGGTTTCATCAACCAACCGACCAAGTACTTCTGCTCAGAAGACTATGGTGGACAAATCAAAATTGTTGAGCCAAAGTAGAGCATCTACCCCTTTCAGCCTCGAAGGGGAATTAGCCAAAGTGAAAATTCCCATTCCCCTTTTCAAATTGATGAGTAAGGATTCTTACTGATCGCAGGTGATCAAAGCACTGAGCATTGAACCTAATATAGGCACGAAGGCCTTAACCGTTGGATTGATGAATTGTTCGGACATGATAAATCTTACCGATGATCAACCTAAACTCCTGTTTGGCCCTGAAGTTGATGGTCATATTGACACTGGTGTTGTCACTCCTTTTTACATCAGCCTTAATATACATTACCTGATTCTGCACAATTCTATGTTAGATTCAGGTGCTTCCCATAACCTGATGCCTAAAGTAGTGATGGAAAAACTCGGACTTGAGATCACCATACCTTACAAGGACTTACACTCTTTTGAATCCAACAAATTCAAATGTATCATATTGATCAAGGACTTATGTATCACTCTGGTTCAGATTCCAGCAAAAAGCATGGTTATGGATGTTGTGGTCATAGACATTCTCCAAAAATATGGTATGTTACTATCCAGGTCTTGGGGAGCTAAGTTGAAAGGTACTTTGCAGTTGGATATGTTGTATGCCACCATCCCAGTTTTTGAGCAATAGAGAAGACTGTACAGAGAGACGCTAATGAAATATATGGTCAGCAGACAAGAAAAACCACATAAATATCCTCTGTACTCTGCACACTCTGATCTAGATTCCTTTATCCTATATAATGACGACGATAGGGGAGAACAAATCGCTCAGCTGGAAGAAGATACATTTGACCTAAACAAAGACCAAGATATCACCAAGGAAAAAGGGAAGAAACTCGTAATAAGAAAAGAACTGGCAACAGATTTTTGGAGCATGGATTTCAATGGAGTTGTAAGCAAAGAAGGAGTTGGAGTGGGAGTTTGGTTGCACAATCACAAATCCAGGTATTTGGAAAACCATTATTATAAATTGAATTTTCAATGCACTAACAACATAGCAGAGTACAAAGCTTTGATGCTTGGTCTAAAACTACTAAAGAAGGTTGGTGCCAAACAAATCATGGTAAGAGGCGATTCTGAATTAATTATCAAACAAATCAAAGGTGAGTATGCAACAAAACATCCCAGGCTTAGAGCTTATAGAAATGTTTTTTTGGATGCCCTTAAATGTTTCACTGATGTTGATTTGCAGGTGATGCCTAGGGGTCAGAATATTTTAGCAGATGAGTTAACTACGTCAGTAGCTACATGCAAGATACCTTTTAATTCCACTCGCCCATACATGGTGGAGGTGAAGTGCAAACTGAATGTCTTAGACAACATCAGATACTGACAGGTATTTGGGAACGATCACCAAATTGAAGATTTTCTACAATGTAAAAATGATTTCGAGTGTACAAACATAGACCTAGAAAATGTTGATTAAAATGTGAATAAATCCAATTTTGGAAATGACAGTGTAAATAAAGTAGATTTAGAAGAGTTAGGTGAAGATGAGATAGAGCTTGATGTTTTGCATTTAAAGAGTAATGTTTTACCTAGGGGTTTAGTTCCATTAGAAGACTTTTTTGATTTTAATGATGGAGCTAAAAAACCTAAAATTGAAGCCAGTGGGAAAGAGGTTGAAGACGTTAACATAGGGACAGAAGAGAAACCCAGGATAGTAAAACTTTCCAAATCCTTACCCCCTGAGCAAAAACTCAAATACATTTAACTTTTCAAGGAATATTCAGACTTTTTTTCTTGGGGTTACGAAGATTTGAAGTCTTATGACACAAGCATCATACAACATAGGATCCCGATAAAAGAAGATCAAAAACCTTTCAGACAGAAACTTAGGAGAATCAATCCCAAGTTACTTCCCCTGATAGAAAAAGAAATCAAAAAGATGTATGATGCTAAAATAATAGTTCCCTTATGATTTTCCAAATGGGTTTCAAATCTGGTCCCAACCCGAAAGAAATCTGGGGAAATAAGGCTTTGTATCAATTTTCGAAACCTGAATAAGGTTTCTCTAAAAGACAACTACCCATTTCCAAAAATGGACCACATATTACGAAAGGTAGTTGGATCCAGTCGAATCTCCTTACTATATGGTTTCTCAGGCTATAACCAGGTTCTCGTTCACCTAGATGACCAAGAGAAAACAACCTTCACGACACCTTGGGGTACTTTCATGTACGTGAAAATTCCTTTCGGGTTGATGAACACTGGGGCCACTTTCCAAAGAGCAATGGACATCGCTTTTGTGGAAGAACTTGGAAAATTTATTGTCATTTATCTGGATGATGTAACTGTTTATTCCCAATCCGATGATGAGCACTTACGACATCTCAGACGAGTGTTTGAGAAATGCAGAAAATTTGGGATTTCTCTGAATCCTAAGAAAAGTCTTTTCGGATTAGAAGAAGGTAAATTGTTGGGGCACATAATCTCTAAGGATGGAATCAAGATAGATCCCAACAGAATAGAAGCCATTCAGAAACTGGAACATCTAAGGAATATCAAAGAGTTATAGTCTTTCATTGGAAAAATAAACTTTTTGTGAAGATTCATACCTAACCTGGCTGAACTTCTTAGGAACATCACCAACATGTTAAAAAAAGACACAAAAATAAAATTGGACTCTGAATCCAAGTAGCTTTTTGAAAAATTTAAGCATGCACTCACATAGGCTCTAGTCTTGATCAGTCCTGACTTCACCAAGGATTTTTACCTTTTTTATTTTTCTTCTGAACATACCATT
>JASDQU010752212.1:57962-76919 GCA_032191745.1 Picea mariana
TATTAATAATAAAATGTCTAATCATTTGTTTTTATTCTTCTTCTTCTTCTTCCTTTTATCCATGAAAGCACAAATTAAGTCATCATCATCAGCATTTAACTTATGCCCCACAGTTATTGGTCGTTCTTGAAGTGTTGCATCATCATTACTCAACACCTCATGCCGTGATGAACTTCTAGTATTTCGGCGTGGAGGTTCAGGATGCGCATGGGAATCCACTGTTGCAACAACAAAAAAAATTCAAGTGATATTGTTATTCACTGTTCCTAGGGAAATTTAATTAATACAGATTTTATTACAATGTTTTATACCTAGATTAGCGAGTGCAGTATAAACAATAGCTGGTGGCCGCATTGTTGTTTCTGTTCTTGTTGATCTCCACACTCGATCAACATCTACACACTCTACCATATGAAACATTATAAGTATTTAGTACATAATATACCCTAAATATTAATACTCATTGAAAAATGGAAAAACATTAAATATACGTGCATACCACTATGTAATGCTCCTTCGGCAACAACGCTTGAATCAATATGGGGGTCAGAATGTGGTTCATTGGGTACATCAGGAGAATTGCTAGCATTGTTACTCTCCTACAAATGTGGAAAAGAAACACATTATTTTACATTTTAAATGAATAAAAAATATATTTTACATTACAAGTAATCAATGAGTAAAAACTAATCGACAAGTTTTTAATTTTATTTTATTTACCATGTCCTCCAAAGAGACACATGGCGATTTCCCCAAGATTCTTCATCATTCCACCACACCATCAAAACCCTACGTCAACTTGACCTTTAGATCTTGTTATGTGGCTTGCCCGTTGAACAAATCCCCCTTCATTGAGAAATATCAAAATCATTAGTCACTAGCTGCAATGAATTACATATTTTGTGACGATGATAAAAAAAAATTAAAATGTTTAGGCACTTACAACCCATGCCTTCAATCTCTCGTAACCACCTTGGCCCAGTTTATGTTGGTCATGTTTTTCTTGTCTTTCCTTTGTTGCCTTGGAAGTGTCTTGGAGTCTACGCAATATTTTGAAATATGTTAGATATTCATTGTTTTCCTCGTAAAGTAAACAAAAGACCATCATAGTAAATTGAAAACACCTCTTACCTTCCAGGGCCAGGTGGTTTCTTCCCTCGTGATTTCATCGCTAATTCTCTTGCATCGATAATAATTTCTTTCCACTCCCTCTCGAGGACAACCAAAGGGCATTCGCACTTGGGGTCCTGTACTAATTTATTCCTATATGCCTCTCTAACATGTTTCAAATGCTTGCCAGTCCTTTTTAGGACTTCCAACTTATTGAACGAGTCACCAAACTAGCCAACCATTCTGGAGATAAGAAGGATTTTCAGTTTGGAATCTTTTCGATTCCATCATAGTCGAATGGTTGACCCAAAAAGTTCTAATGCATAGTCATGCAAACTATTGTAGAACACATTGTTTCCTGTAAAACATTGTCATCATTAGTAATTTAAATCTCACTGATATGTGATTGTTTAAACAACTATATAACAAGAATCTCTATAAAGACATATATTAAATACCTGGTAGTTGTACTATTTTTAGAGGAACCATGTCCTAGTTGACCAAAAACGATACCGCAGTTGTTCCTGTGCTTTGGATACAAGTAGCACCAGGGTAACAATCAACGAAAGAGTGATCAGATCCATGATCATGTGCACCACCTACATGATCTGGCATGTGTTGTGGGGGCGTGACATCACCCCTAGAAGGTATAGGATCAGTCTCAAGCGACACACTTGGGGTGGAAAATATCCTGGTGGCTATGTGGCCATGCGAGTTCATTGTTGCAGTCCCATTGTTGCTACTAGGACCTTCCCCTTCCCCTCTCATCGATATCACAAAATTCTACAATGAGAAATATGTGTTAATTGCATATATCAAATTACAAAATTTCAAACCAAAAATTGATATTGTTAGATGACATGAATTACCCTGTAATTTGCTATCTTAATGCGTAATTCAGCTATCCTTTTGAAATCCTTAACAGTTTCCAGCCCAGCAGCAACCAAATCCTGAAATTCCCTATTGGCCTTTCTTAGGGACAATTCAATTCTCTGCAAGGGGTCTATAGAATCAAATATCTCTTCATCAATTATATATTCATCATTTTCGGATGATGCGATGCTAGGAACAGGGCCTTTTCCACACTAGGGGCCTTTGCCACTATCACCACTCTGGCAGAATTTCAAGAAGAATGTTAGTACGTGCAAGAAATATTGAAAAAACAATATATGAAATAATGAAATATTGGCAAATATTATCAAATGAAAAATTCACACATACAAATTAGCAAATATTTGGAAATGAAACATCAAGCAAAAATGAGCAAATGGAACATTTAGAAATAAAATAAAATTTCATCACAAATGAAACATTCACTCTATTTTGATGGTGATAAACTTGTAAACTCTTGAATTGATTCTTCTATAAGAAATATTGTTGGTTTCAAGGTTTGGTTTTAGAGATTATAGAAACATATATTTCATTCCCTTTTATAGAAATATGTATTTTGTTCCCTTGTTCCTCTTAACTAACCTTACAAGAGTGTTTTTGTCACATGTTACTTCTAGGTTAGAAGCTCCTCCAATTGATGCACAAATTTCATAATGATTCTCATATCTCACTTAAAGGACAATAATGACCTATATACGAAATGTTATATGGATTATGGTGTTTTTTTATGGCTCTTGATCCCTAAAGGATTCATATAGGGTGAAGGGGCCTTATTTTCCTCCCTCAACCATGACCAATACCATATTAAGACCCATCCATAGCATGTAAGACCTCATAATGGTACCTATATTCCACTTGGGGGATAAATATCACCTCTAAAGGTCCGTTGTCATGGTTTGTGCTCATGTTCATGGAAAATGACCCACATAGATCCCTTTATCGTGTAAGGAATCTATTTATGTCCTTTGTATATGGTTAAGGAATCAAGACCCATACCTACTATACAAAAACTCTTGATTTCATCCATGTCTCTCTTATATTCCAAATATAAACTTCAAATGTTCAATGTTATGGTTAGAGGTCTTGATAATGGCTCATTAGGTTAATAACCTTATTTATGGACTAATTCAATCAATTTCTCCCTTATCCATTGTTTGAGACCCATCCCTAGTGCATAATACCTCACATTGGCACCCATATCTCACTCTAAGGACAATTGAGAGTTTTTATCATAAATGATGGCCAAAGGTAAGATAAAATTACTCCATATCCTATTGAAGGACAGAGGTACTTTCTAAGGTTTTTGTGGGTTTGAAGAATATTTCCCATAAGAACTATAAGATTGATTTAGGAATTAATGACCTTGTTTTCCTTCCCCAATCATGGTTAAGGCCTTGATACCTATCTCTATTACACAAAAAATATTAATGGCACCCTTATCCCACTCATATGCAAAAGATACATTTTAGACGACTTGTGTTGTAATTCAAGGCCTTGATCATTTCCCACTAGCCCAAAAATATTATTTTAACGTTTAATTCCTAATATTTCTCCCCCACTTGTGGCTATGTCCTTGAAACCCGTAATTGATGCACAAATTTCATAATGATTCTCATATCTCACTTAAAGGAAAATTATGACCTATATATGAAATGCTATATGGATTATGGTGTTTTTTATGGCTCTTGATCCCTAAAGGATTCATCTAGGGTGAAAGGGCCTTATTTTCCTCCCTCAACCATGACCAATACCAGATTAATACCCATACCTAGCATGTAAGACCTCATAATGGTACCTATATTCCACTTGGGGGATAAATATCACCTCTAAAGGTCCTTTTTCATGGTTTGCACTCATGTTCATGGACAATTACCCACATAGATCCATTTATGTTGTAAGGAACTCATTTTCATCCCTTAGATATGGTTAAGGAATCGAGACCCATCCCTACTATACAAAAACTCTTGATTGCATCCATATCCCTCTTATATTCCAAAGATACACTTCAAATATTCAATGTTATGGTTAGAGGTCTTGATAATGGCTCATTAGGTTAGCAACCTTAAATATGGCCTAATTCCATCAATTTCTCCCTTATACATTGTTTGAGACCCATCCCTACTGCATAAAATCCCATATTGGCACTGATATCTCACTCTAAGGACAATTGAGAGTTGCGATCATAAATGATGGCCAAATGTAAGCTAAAATTACTCCATATCCTATTGAAGGACAAAGGTTTTTGTGGGTTTGAGGAATATTTCCCATAAGAACTATAAGATTCATTTAGGAACTAATGACCTTGTTTTCCTTCCCCAATCATGGTTAATGCCTTGATACCTATCCCTATAACACAAAAAATCATAATGGCACTATTATCCCACACATATGAAAAAGATACATTTTAGATGGCTTGTGTTGTAATTCAAGGCCTTGATCATTGCCCACTAGACCAAAAATATTCTTTTAGGGTTTAATTCTCAATATTTCTCCCCCAACTATGGCTAAGTCTTTGAAACCCATAATTAATGCACAAATTTCATAATGATTATCATATCTCACGTAAAGGACAATGATGACCTATATGCAAAATGCTATATGGATTATGGTGATTTTTGGCTCTTGATCCCTAAAGGATTCATCTAGGGTGAAAGGGCCTTATTTTCCTCCCTCAACCATGACCAATACCAGCTTAAGACTCATCCTTAGCATGTAAGACCTCATAATGGTACCTATACTTCACTTGGGGGATAAATATCACCTCTAAAGGTCCTTTTTCATGGTATGTTCTCATGTTCATGTACAATGACCCACATAGATACCTTATGGTGTAAGGAACTTATTTTTGTCCCTTGACTATGGTTAAGGAATCGATAATCATCCCTACTATTCATAAACTCTTGATTGTATCCATATCTCTCTTGTATGCCAAATGTACACTTCAAATGTTCAAATTTATGGTTAGAGGTCTTGATAATGGATCATTAGGTTAAGAACCTTGATTATGGCCTAATTCAATCAATTTCTCCCCTATCCATTCTTTGATACCCATCCCTAGAGCATAAAACCTCATATTGTCACCCACATCTCACTCTAAGGAAAATTGAGAGTTGTGATCATAAATGATGGCCAAAGGTAAGATAAAATTACTCCATTCAAGTTAAAATAAGAGTTTGACAACTTTAGAGGCACCAATAGTGTTGTGGCAAGTTACGAATACTAGCTTCTTCAAGAATTTGTATAGTACTTCAAAGATTCAATCATGTTTTCATTGGGTGGTAGGATAACTACTAACAAAATCCATGAAGGGAATTGACAATTCTTGTTACAGCCCAAACCATGCTAGGTAGTTGCTGGAATGGGAAATGGTTGTGAAAACATTATGTTATTTAGTTGGTGGATCTTTTAGTTTATCTTACCAGAGACTCTTGTGCCCCTTTTTTCTAACCAACAAGAGTGTTAAGCGAGGGTTTTCCTCTATGAGCTAGAAACAAACAATATTTCTTATGCAAATAATGTAAATGTATTGATCAAGTGTGTTGGCACGTGTAACATGATTATCCACCATGAAAATAAATTATGAATTGTCATGTATAAAAGTCGAGTTGAATGTCTAGTTTGAGTGGAAAACTCAAGTCGCAAAAGGTCAAGCTGCATCTCTAGTTTGAGTTGTCAAACTCAAGTTGTAAAAGTCAAATTTCTTGTCTAGTTCAAGTTGTCAAATCCAAGTTGAAAAGTCATGTTGAATGTTTGATGCAGGAGCACCACCAACTCATCAAGTGAGCTAGCGCAGAAGTGGAAGACATTTGGACAAGCCAGCACAAATTTTGAAAAGAATGCTTTGAGATTGTGCGCGATATTAAATGCAGTCATTTAAGAAGAGGTGCCTTTGTATATTGTAATGGACCTTGAGCAGATAGCTCTCATCCTTAGTAGATAGACGGAATTTAAGATAGTTAATGCTGGTAGATAGGATTTTAATTCATAGATTAGACTGTTTTAGAAAAGAGGAGGGAGAACGGATATAGACACCCTCATTGTTTTATTGTAACATGATCAAAGGAAGAAGAGCGAGAGCATGTAGGGAGCTGTGTAAAGAACACCCATGTACATATATTGAATTAATAGAAGAATCTTTGATTCAATTTCATGGTTTGTGTTGTTCTCTGTGTATGTTGATGTTGGTATGCTCATGAATGTTTACTTCCTGTCATACATTTGCTTTTATATGTTGTGTATGTGATTTCATGTTTGAATTGAAGTCAGAGAGAGAGATGGAATGAGTTTCAATTGTTTCTCTATTTGAGCCAGAGGATTCCTGCAAGGAGTGTAGTCGAATCATCCGCAAGGAGTGCATTGACAGGGGGTTCAGATAGAGATAACGTTTGTTCTCATTTCCTTGAAGGTGCAAGTTGGGCACAGGAGCCGTGCAAGGATTTCTACTGCAAGTGTGCACAGAATCGAAGAGTTTCAACACTTAGACGTGTTGAATATTTGCCGCAAGGAGTGCGAGCAAGGAGGTTTCCAAGAAGACTTGAAGCTGTGGGAAAGCTCAGGAAGGATAATCCTTTGAGTTCATCGAAGTACAGCACAAGAAATTTGTGCCTGGAAGGCTTGCAATAAGTGTTGCAAGTTACGTGCAAGTGGACGGGTTCCACAGAGGAACAGTTCGTCATTTCATGGATCATGAAAGGAAGAACGGACGATCGAAATTATCCGAAGAGAATTCGTGAATTACCGTAAGCCGTTGGATCTTGGAGAGGTGCAGGGAAGATACAACGACGTGTTCCTAAGGGTTCCAATTTCAGGAGAGGCGGAGCCATTGATCAAGACCATGAGGGTCGTTGGATTCACACGCATATTGTTGATCGGAGTTTCAGGAGTCGAAGCCCCAAATTTGTGCATCAAGAATTGTGATATCACGATCCGCGATATCCCGACGAGCCCTGAGCCACCCATCATTGAGGATATGTGTCAGAAGATCCAAGAAAGTTGGGGTTCATAGAATCGAGGTTTTCGAGGACAGAGTATTCTTGCAGCTTGGAGTCGCTAAACATGATATTCCGACGGTGACGTAATGGTGCGGGGCCACAGGAAGTTAGTGGAGGACGGGTGGAATACCATATCGGGAATAGGGAAAAGGAAAGTCCTAAAATCATCAACATCAGGATTCACGATCCCACAAAGTCTGATATCTCGATAGAGGTAATGAGACCATTGAAGAGTCAACCCGCGAGCGCATCGGATTTTCGATGCATCGGGGTTCGAAAGTCAGTAAATCGAGTGGTTCAATATCACGAGTGGTGAAATTATTATAGAGGAAAGTTTCGACAGGAGGAAGTCAACGTTGACTATCCATCAGGTCTCAGGGATTCGAGAGCCAGTGATCGACCATTAGACTTGTGAAGTCATGAGTTCCGATTTCCCGGTAAGTGAAGAAAGAGGATTGCATGAAGAGAACTGTGGGAGAAGATTTCTCAATAGGGAAATAGAAGGACCAGTTAGTGTTCTTCGGTCTGAGAAAAGAGAAGATCCTGTGTGTGCACGTGGATGTTCCGACCTGCGGGTGGTGAAGGGGCTGGGTGGCCATCAAGTGGTATCAAAGCTCGAAATATTCTTTTCTTTCTGTAGCAGAGAAGAGGATTCATCATGCCGCCAAGGAGAGATAGACAATCACCTGATCCGAAGGATAGGGAGGTGTGAAGAAGAGGCAGGCAGGTAACAAATCTAGAAATGGAGAGACAAATGCATGATCTTTGAGCGAGACTCAAGGAGATGGAGACAACGCAAAGACGCACAGCTAGTGTAGGGGATATTAGTGATTCCGAAAGCGAGGCTGAAGCTAAACGAGAAGAGGAATTCGTAGCTGAGGATGTAGCGAATGAACGAATAATAAAATCTATTGCGCGGATGGGTGAAAAAGAAAATATGGACATTCCAGTTTACAAGGGAAACTTGGATGCAGAGGAGCTACTAGATTGGATTAGAGCTCTGGATACTTACTTCTATTATGAATATATCGAAGAGGACAAGAAAGTCAATCATTCTGTCACATGATTGAAAGGACATGTAGCATTATGGTGGGATGAGCTACAAGCTGACAGACGCTGCAAGGGCAAGCAGAAAATCAAGAGTTGGGATCGAATGATTGCGAAGATGAAGGCAAAGTTCATCCTGAGATACTGTCAAATCACTTTGTTCAAGAGAATGCAGAACCTGAGACAAAAGCTGATGACAGTGAAAGAATACATGGAGGAATTCTATCGACTGAACATCAGGGCAGGTCATTGAGAGAGCGATGATGAGAAGGTTGCTAGATATCTGAATGGCCTGAGATATGATATCCAGGATGAATTGAGTATGGCGACCATTTGGACTATGGAGGACGCCTATCAGATGGCTTTGAAATATGAAGAGAATCTAAGCCATAAGAAAGGTCAGCGAGGGCAAGGCAGAAGTCATCCCAGAGGCAAGGCAGTTGCACAGGAAAGAAACCAGAAGCCCAAGGAGGAATGGAAGAAACCTCAGGGTAAAGTTGAGAGAGGTGGAGCCTCATAAAGAGGGCCATATGCTGAGCAGAGAGAACAACATAATGAGAAGAGAGGAGGATATGCTGATAATAACATGTTTCCTCATACCAGAGGTAGAGGAAGAGGAAGAGGTGGAGTAATCACTTGCTTCACATGTGGGAAAAATGGGCACAGGTCATTCGAGTGTCCAGAGAAAAAGAAGGACAGTGGAGAATCTCACATCACCGAAGCATAGAAGCAGGATGTTGAGGCTGAAGACGCAGAAGGTGGAAGGTCACTGATGATGCGTAAAGTTCTCTTAACACCCAAAAAGGAGGTGGAGGACTCAACTCAACAGACCATACTTTTCAGAACAGCTTGCAAGACCAAGGATAGGGTATGCAAGGTTATCATGGATAGTGGTAGCACAGATAATCTCATTTCAACTGAGATGGTGGAAAAACTGGAGCTGAAGACAACTGATCACCTGAGTCCATACAAAGTTTCATGGCCACATAAGGGACATCAAGTAAGTGTCACTAAACAGTGTTTAGTTGAATTCAAGATAGGAGGGTATAATGATAAAGTACTCTGTGATGTCATTCCTATGGATGTTTGTCATTTATTGCTGGGTAGACCATGGAAATATGACAGAAATGTGGTTCATGATGGGAGAATGAACACATATACTTTAGAGAAGAATGGGAGGACACACATGTTGCTTCCAATAAAGGATAAGGAGGTGAAGCTAGAAGTAAGCAAAACAGTACTTCTCATGAGTGGGAAGGAGCTTCTTACGAAGGTGAAGAAGAAAGAAGATCCAAAATTCTTTATGGTCAGAAATATGAGAATTGTTCTGACTAGCACAAGAGTGGATGATTTACTGGAGGAGATTCACGAATTGTTGGAAGAGTTCTTTGACATCGTGGTGGATGAATTACCTCATTCATTTACACCGATGAGGAGTGTGAGTCATCATATAGGCCTCATACTAGGGGCCAGTTTGCCGAACAAAGCCGCGTACAAGTTAACGCTGCAAGAAAATGAAGAGGTCAAGAAGCAGGTCCAGGAGCTGCTGGACAAAGGATTGGTCAGGGAAAGCTTGAGCCCATGTGTTGTTCCGACAGTACTCAGTCCAAAGAAAGATGGAAGTTGGATAATGTGTACCGACTCAAGAACCATCAACAAGATAACCATCAGATATAGGTTTCCATTGCCAAGAATGGATGATTTAATGGATTGTTTGAGCAGGGAAAAATACTTTTCAAAAATTGATCTGAAAAGTAGATATCACCAGATTTGCATGAGAGAAGGTGATGAGTGGAAGACAACATTCAAGAAAAATGAAGGTTTGTATGAATGGATTGTCATGTCGTTTGTCTTGACAAATGCACCAAGTACCTTTATGAGGTTGATGAATGAAGTCCTGAGGGAATTCATCGGGAAATTTTTCATTGTGTATCTAGATGACATATTAGTTTTTAGCAAGACAAAGGCTGAGCATCTGAAGCATTTGGTTGTTGTGATGAAGAAGCTACAGCAGAAGAAGTTGTTGATAAACATAAAGAAGTCCTCATTTATGAAGACAAAACTCATTTATCTAGTTTTGTTATATCCACAAATGAGTTGAGTATGGATCTAGATAAGGTGGAAGTGATCAAGAATTGGCCATCACCGAGGAATGTATTCGAGGTGAGAAGTTTTCATAGACTGGCTAGTTTCTACCAAAATTTTATCAGAAATTTCAGTGGGCTTAGCACAGCGATGATGGACACAGTGAAGAAATGACATAAGTCTTTTCACTGGACAATAGAGGCTAAGAAGAGCTTCAATCTGTTGAAGCGGAAGATCACGGAACAACCGGTTCTAGTGTTGCCAAACTTTCAGAAAACATTTCAGGTGAAATGTGATGCAAGTGGGTTCGCCATAGGAGAGGTCTTGAGTCAGGGAGACAGGCCAATTGCATATTTCAGTGAGAATCTGAATGAGGCAAAATTGAAGTACTCCACGTATGATAAGGAGTTTTATGCTATCATCCAGGCACTGAAGAAGTGGAGGCATTACTTGATCCCGAACGAATTTGTTTTGTATAGTGATAACCATGCATTATAGTTTGTGACTCAACAGGAGAATTTGAATCAGAGACATGTAAAATGGGTAGAGTATATGCAGAATTTCAAATTTGTGATTAAACACATTTCGGGTACTGCTAACAAAGTGGCTGATGCTTTGAGCAGGAAATGTTTACTGATGCAGGAGTTCCGAGTCAAAACGTTGAGTTTTGATGACCTTAGAGACATGTATGCAGGTGATGCAGATTTTGCAGAAGCGTATGAAGCTGCTGAGAAGCCAGTGATCCAGTGGATGAAGCAGATGCCAGTTGCAGTGAAGCCACAAATGGAATGCATACTGGACAAGAGAGTGAGTAAGAGGACCAGAAGGAAAGAATACTATGAGTATCTAGTGAAGTGGAAGAACCATCCAGTGGAAGATGCCAGCTGGTAGAATGAATCAAAGATATAGAAGCATGGACAGATCATGCAGGAGCTCATGGACAGGAGCCCATGAAATTTTTCAAGCCAAGGAGTATGATGCAGGAGCACCACCAACTCATCAAGCGAGCCAGCATGGAAGTGGAAGACAACTGGACAAGCCAGCACAAATTTTGAAAAGAATGCTTTGAGATTGTGCGTGATCTTAAATGCAGTCATTTAAGAAGAGGCACATTTGTATATTGTAATGGACCTTGAGCGGATAGCTCTCATCCTTAGTAGATAGACGACATTTAAGATAGTTAATGCTGGTATATAGGATTTTAATTCATAGATTAGACTGTTTTAGAAAAGAGGAGGGAGAACGGATATAGACACCCTCATTGTTTTATTGTAACATGATCAAAGGAAGAAGAGCGAGAGCATGCAGGGAGCTGTGTAAAGAACACCCATGTACAGATATTGAATTAATAGAAGAAGCTTTGATTCAATTTCATGGTTTGTGTTGTTCTCTGTGTATGTTGATGTTGGTATGCTCATGAATGTTTGCTTCTCGTCATACATTTTCTTTTATATGTTGTGTATGTGATTTCATGTTTGAATTGAAGTCATAGAGGGAGATGGAATGAGTTTCAATTGTTTCTCTACTTGAGCTAGAGGATTCCTGCAAGGAGTGCAATCGAATCGTCCGCAAGGAGTGCATTGACAGGGGGTTCAGATAGAGATAACGTTTGTTCTCATTTCCTTGAAGGTGCAAGTTGGGCATAGGAGTCATGCAATGAGTGCGTAGGCCAGGTGACCATCTCAGGGTTGCGAACCCGAGTGAACCTTTGAAGGATTTTTGCTGCAAGTGTGCGCAGAATCGAAGAGTTTCAACACTTAGACGTGTTGAAGATTTTTTGCAAGGAGTGCGAGCAAGGAGGTTTCCAAGAAGACTTGAAGTCATGGGAAAGCTCAGGAAGGATAAGCCTTTGAGTTCATCGAAGGACAGTGCAGGCAATTTGTGCATGGAAGGCTTGCAAGAAGTGTTGCAAGTTATGTGCAAGTGGATGGGTTCCACAGAGGAACAGTTCATCATTTTGTGGATCATGAAAGGAAGAACGGACAGTCAGAATTCTCCGAAGAGAATTCGTGAATTATCGTAAGTCGTTGGATCTTGGAGAGGTGCAGGGAAGATACAGTGACGTGTTCCCAAGGGTTCCAAGTTCAGGAGAGGCAGAGCCATTGATCAGAACCACAAGGGTCGTTGGAGTCACACGGATATTGTGGATCGGAGTTTCGTGAGTTGAAGCCCCAAATTTGTGCATCAAGAATTGCAATATCGCGATCCGTGATATCTCGACAAGCCCTGAGCCACCCATCATTGAGGACACGTGTCAGAAGATCTAAGGAAGACGGGGTTTGGAGAATCGAGGTTTTCGAGGACAAAGTATTCTTGTAGCTCGGAGTCACGAAACGTGATATTCCGACGGTGACGTAACGGTGCGGGGCCACAGGAAGTTAGTGGAGGATAGGTGGCATACCATATCGGGAATCGAGAAAAGGAAAGTGACGTCGACCTTCCCCACTCCTCGGAGGATGGTCGCGATCACCAGGATCTTCTCTGAATTTGACTAGAAGAGCGTGAATGCTCTTCTGATTCCCTGTCGGGAATCCTTCACCCACAACAACTCCTTTCTGACCTCCCTTCACAATCGGGAAATCAGACTTCGCATTTTCGCGAATCCTATGGTCACATGTTTTTTACCTCAAGATTCCCTGAAGTTCAATGCGAGTCAACGTTGACTCCCCTCCGCTATCGAAACTTCTCCCTATCGGGAAATCGCTACTCGCAACGTCGACAAATTGAATTGCCAAACTCTGAACCCCGATGGGCCGATTTTTTTGAGACACGTGTGGACGTGACTCCTCCACCTTCTACCCTTCTATCGGAATTTTGGAACTCACAGGATCGCTAGTCCTGATGTCGATGGACTCGGTCTTGCCTTTTCTCGATATCCGATACAGTGACAACTGTACTCCACTAACTCTCGTGCCCCACACTGCCACGTCACTGTCGGAATATCGCGTATCGTGAATCCAACCTGCGAGTGTTCTCTGCCGTCGAGAACCCCGATTCTCCGAACCCCGATTCCTTGGGATTCCTTGACATGAGTCCCCACGATCAACGGTTATGATTTTGTCGGGATATCGCAGATCGCGGTATCGCCACTCCCGCTTCACCACCTTGGTGCTCTAACTCATGATATGCCAATATGCGATGGCACGTGCAGATCTAATGATCCCTATGAACCCAGATCGACGGCACTGCTTCCTCCTGAGATTCAAACTCTAAATGCTTGCACTGTAATCTCCGTGCACCTTTGCAAGATCTAACGGTCCTTGGGTTCTCGTGAAATCTTTCCAGGGGATTTCAACCGTCCAACCTTCCTTGCTATTTTCTGCGAAATGAATTAATCGCTCCCTCGGTGAAAACTTGTTCAACCACTCGCAACTTGTGGAGCTTCTCTCGGGCTTTCCATAGCACTCCTACAATTCTCCTTCAGTGAATTGTAGGCCTATCCCTCCTGAGCTTGTCCTCGCTTCACAAGTCTTTATGAATACTTGTTGTACGCACTCCTTGCGGCAGATCTTCGAACACGACTAAGTGTTGAAGCTTCCTCGATTCTGCGCACTCACATGCAGCAGTCGTCCTAATTCCTCTTTTCTCAGAATCACAATCCTGAGTCTTCGTCCAGCCTGCGCAGGCCTTGCACAGCTCCAGTGCCAAATCTGCACTTCTAAGATGAATAGAAACAAAAGCTATCCCTAAGTAAACCCTGCAGTCACGCACCCCTTGCGGACAAATTCAACTGCACTCCTTGCAGGAATTATCTAGCTCACTTAGAGATACAATTGAAACTCATTCACTCATTCTCTCAGATTTCAAATCAACCATGAAATCACATACACAGCATATAAAAGCAAATGCATGACAGGAAACAAATACTCATGAGCATAATATCAACAATACACATAGAATAACACAACCATGAAATTGAATCAAAGCTCTTTTATATCAATTCAATGTCTGTACATGGAGGTTCTTCATACATTTCTCTGCTTGCTCCTCTTGCTCCTGAATGAATGATGATAATAATACAATTTACAAAGGAGGGTGTCTATATCCGTTTTCCCTCTCGAAAACTGAAACTGTCTAATCTAAACTTAAACATTTATTTACCTACATTAAATCTATTAAATGCCTTCCTATCTACTAAGGACGAGAGCTTAAAGGCTCAAGGTCCCCTTTACAATACAAGTGCACTTCTTTATGAACAACTTCATTAAAGGCTGGTGCAACAACTTCCAAGTATTCCAAAATGTGTGCTGGCGCTGTCCAGTTGTTTCCTCTAAATGTGGTGGCTCACTTGATGAGTGAGCGATGCTCCTGCATCATACTCCTCGCCTTGAAAACTTTCATGGGCTCCTGTCCATGAGCTCCTGCATGGTCTGTCCATGATTTTTTAATCATTGCTTCATTTTCCGAGCTAGCATCTTCCACTGGGTGATTTTTCCACTTTACCAGGTACTCGAAATACTGCTTCCACCTGGTCTTCTTTCCCACTCGCTTGTTCAGTATGCTCTCCATCTGCAGCTTTTTTGCAACTGGTAATTGCTTCTGCCACTGGATCACTGGTTCCTCAGTTCCAGCCTCTGCTTCTCCAGCCCTGTATGGGTATAAATTTGAAACATTTAATATCGGAGATATCCCAATGCCATCTGGCAACTCAATCTCATAAGCGTTCTCCCCAAATTTCTTCAGGACCTTACATGGACCAATTTTCTTCATTTTGAGCTTGTTATATGTTCCCCTTGGGAACCTTTCCTTCCTTAAGTGTGCTAGAACCAAATCGCCAACTTCGAACTGAAGTTGTCTCTTCCGTTGATCGGCTTTGCGCTTGTATTCCTGATTTGAGTCTTGCAGTCACTGCTTCACCTTGTTGTGAAGTTCCTTCATCACTTCAGCGAACTCCTCTGCACTTGCACTGCTAGTCGTAGCCTGTTCTGACTCCCTTAGTTCAGAAATTCCCCTCAGTTGTGTCCCATACACAATCTGGAATGGACTTTTGCCTGTACTCCGATTCACCGAATCGTTGTATGCAAATTCTACCTGTGGAAATATGTTGTCCCAGCTGCTATGGTGCTCCGTCACCAAGCTTCTCATAAAGTCTCCCAGACTTCTGTTGACCACCTCGGTCTGTCCATCTGTCTGTGAATGGTAAGCCGAACTAAATGCCAAGTTTGTTGCTAGATTATTCCATAGCGTCCTCCAAAAGTGACCTATGAATTTCATATCCCTGTCCGAGACTATGCTTCTTGGCAATCCATGAAGTCTAACAACCTCTTTGAAAAAAAAATTCGCGATGTGGGTCGCATCGCTGGTCTTTTGACACGGAACAAATGTGCCATCTTCGAAAACCTGTCCACCACTACAAACATGGAATCAACCCCTCTTTGCGTTCTTGGCAATCCCAGAACAAAATCCATGCTAACTGCCTCCCATGGCCTCTCAAGTATGGGCAACGGCTGATAAAAACCAGCGTTCTTCTTTCTGCCTTTTGAATGTTGACAAATCTTGCATCTGTCAACAAATATTTTGACATCGGTTTGCATGCCTAGCCAAAAATACGATTCACTCAACTTTGCGAATGTTTTGTCGTGGACAAAGTGCCCTGCTAACCCACCACTGTGCTTCTCCTTTAGCAGGTTCTCCCTCATGGAGAAAATTGGAATACATAGTTGGTTGCCTCTGAACAACAATCCCTCCTGAATCATGTAGTCTAACCATGGGCTCCGATCCCTGAGAACTGGATTCTTATCTGCTTCGTACGCTTCTCTAAAATCTGCATCACCTGCATACATGTCCCTCAAATTTTCAAAACCCAATGTTTTGACTCAGAATTCCTTCAGCAACAAACATTTCATGTTCAAAGCATCAACCACATTGTTAGCAGTTCCTGAAATGTGTTTGATCACAAATGTGAAGTTCTGCATGTACTCTACCCATTTTTCATGCTTCTGATTCAACTTCTTCTGTTGACTCACAAATTGCAATGCATGATTATCGCTGTATAAAACAAATTCCTTGGGTATCAAGTAATGCCTCCACTTCTTTAATGCCTGTATGATAGCATAAAACTCCTTATCATATGTGGAGTATTTCAGCTTTGCTTCATCCAGCTTCTCACTGAAATATGCAACTGGTCTATCCTCCTGACTCAAGACCGCTCCTATGGCGTATCCGCTTGCATCGCATTTCACCTGAAATGTCTTCTGAAAATCTGGAAACACCAGAATTGGTTGCTCTGTGATCTTCCACTTCAACAGATTGAATCTTCTTTCAGCCTCTGCTGTCCAGTGAAAAATTTTATGCCACTTCTTCATGGTGTCCATCATTGCTGCGCTAATTCCACTGAAATTCCTGATGAATTTTCTGTAGAAACTAGCCAGTCCATGGAAACTTCTCACCTCGAAAACATTTCTCGGTGATGGCCACTTCTTGATCACTTCCACCTTCTCAGGATCCATCTTCAACTCATTCACCGAAATCACAAAACCCAAGTAGATGAGCTCTGTCTTCATGAAGGAACACTTCTTCATATTGACCAACAACTTCTCCTGCTGCAGTCTTCTCATCACAATGGCCAAATGCTTCAAATGTTCAGCCTTCGTCTTACTGAAAATCAATATATCATCCAGATATACGACAACAATTTTCCTGATGAATTCTCTCAGGACTTCATTCATCAGTCTCATGAATGTGCTCGGCGCGTTTGTCAAACCAAACGGCATGACCAGCCATTCATACAAACCTTCGTTTGTCTTGAATGTTGTCTTCCATTCATCACCTTCTCTCATGCGAATCTGGTGGTATCCTCTCTTGAGATCAATCTTTGAAAAGTAATTTTCCCCACTTAGGCAATCCATCAAATCATCCATTCTTGGCAGTGGAAATTTGTACCTGATGGTTATCTTGTTGATCGCTTTAGAGTCTGTACACATCCTCCAGCCTCCATCCTTCTTCGGACTAAGCACGGTTGGAACAACACACGGACTCAGGCTTTCTCTGACCAGTCCTTTGTCCAGCAGATCCTATACCTGTCTTTTGACCTCCTCATTTTCCTGCGGCGTCAACCTATATGCAGCTTTATTTGGTAAACTGGCTCCGGGTATGAGATCGATGTGATGACTCACACTCCTCATCGGTGGCAACGAATGAGATAGTTCGTCCACGATGATATCAGCGAACTCTCCCAGCAGTTCCTGAATCTCATCTGGTAAGTCGTCCACTCTTGTGCTAGTCAGGACAATTCTCGGCTTCCTGACCACAAAGAATTGTGGATCCTCTTTCTTCTCCATCTCCGTGAGAAGTTCCTTCCCACTCATGAGAAGTATGGTGATGTTTACTTCCGGATTCACCTCCTTATCCTTTATCGGAAGTAATCTGTGTGTCCTCCCATCCTTTTCCAAGGTATATGTGTTCATCCTCCCATCATGAACCACATTTCGGTCATATTTCCATGGTCTACCCAGCAATAAATGACATACATCCATGGGAATAACATCACACAGAATTTTATCATTATACCCACCTATTTTGAATTTGACCAAGCATTGTTTAGTGACACTCACCTGATGTCCTTTCTGCAGCCATGATACTTTATATGGACTTGGGTGATCAGTTGTCTCCAGCTCTAATTTCTCCACCATCTCGGTCAAAACGAGAATGTCTGTGCTCCCGCTGTCCACAATGACCTTGCACTTCCGGTCTTTGGCTTTGCAAGCTGTCCTGAACAGTTGGCTCCTCTGTGCTGTGTTCTCCACCTCCTTCTCAGGTGTTAAGAGAACCTTAGGCATCCCAAGCGATCTTCCACTTTCTGCATCTTCATTCTCATTATATCGCCTCTGTGCTTCAGCGATGTGAGCTTCTCCTGTATCCTTCTTCTTCTCTGGACACTCAAATGACTTGTGCCCATTCTTCCCACATGTAAAACATCTGATTACTCCTCCTCTTCCTCTACCTCGACCTCTAGTACGTGGAAGAGTGTTTGCATCAGCATAACCTCCACTCTGCTCGGTATGCTGCGCCCTCTGTTCAACATGTGGTCCTCGCTGTGAGGTTCCACCTCTCTCAATCCTACCCTGAGGTTTCCTCCATTCCTCTTTGGGATTTTGGTATTTGTCCTAGGCAACTACCTTGCCTCTAGGCTGACTTCTACCTCGCCCTCGCTGACCTTGCTTGTGGTTCAGCTTCTCCTCGGCTTTCAGAGCCATCTGATAAGAATCCTCCACCATCCTGATGGTAACCATGCTTAATTCATCTTGAATGTCGTATCTCAGACCATTCAGGTACCTCGCCACCTTCTCATCATCGCTCTCCTGATGACCTACTCTGATATTAAGCCTGTAAAATTCTTCAGTGTATTCCTTCACCGTCATCAGCTTCTGCCTCAGGTTCTGCATTCGCCTGAACAACGTGATCTGATAATCTCTGGGGATGAATTTCTCTTTCATCTTTGCGATCATCCTGTCCCAGCTCTTGATCTTCTGTTTTCCCTTGGAACGTCTATCTGCCTGTAGCTCGTCCCACCACAATGCTGCATGTCCCTTCAACTGGGTGACAACATGTATGACTTTCTTGTCCTCTTCGATCTCTTCATAATCGAAGTAGGTGTCAAGAGCTCTGATCCAGTCCAGCAACTATTCTACATCCAGACTTCCCTCATAGACTGGAATATCCATTTTCACCTTCGCACCCATTCTGGCGATAGATTTTATCAACCACTCGGTTGATGCGTCTTCTGCTGCAACTTCTTCTGCGTGTCCAACTTCCTCTTCTACTTCGGAATCACTAAGATCCCCTGTGCCAACTCCGTGTCTTTTCACTGTCTCCATCTCCTCGAGTCTTGCTC
>JASDQU010752212.1:79525-90045 GCA_032191745.1 Picea mariana
GTCTATATCCGTTTTCCCTCTCGAAAACTGAAACTGTCTAATCTAGAGTTAAATTCCTATCTACCTGCATTAAATCTATTAAATACCTTCCTATCTACTAAGGACGAGAGCTTAAAGGCTCAAGGTCCCCTTTACAATACAAGTGCGCTTCTCCATGAATGACTTCATTAAAGAGAAGCGCAACAACTTCCAAAGTATTTCAAAATTTGTACTGGCGCTGTCCAGCTAGTTTCTGTAAATGTGCTGGCTCGCTTGATATGTTGTGGATGCTCCTGCATCAGAAATGAAACTAAAAAATAGGACATAAACACAAAGTTACAATAGTAATCAATTTTATTAAAGAATGAAATATGCATAGACTGTAAAAGAAAATACATAGTGAAATGAACTCGCTAGAATGGTTGTCGCTTATCTCTAAGAAGAGATGGGACAGATATGTGCATTCCTAAGAAGATGATTACAATGAGGCTCCAAAGGAATTTTTAACATAAGCATAAATGTGAAAACCCTAAATATCCAAAACCCTAACCCCGAGAGATGAAACACCAAAAGGTTTGTGGGCCCTAATTGGGGTAGTTGATACGTCAACTTCTCGAGGGCATGATTTTTGCATACGATTTCTACTTGGAGTGCTCAGTACCTGATCAAAAAGGTCTAGCTAAGGAGCACACATTCCATTTGTCCTAGAATATTCCTTTGTTTTCATACTATGTGTGTTTGAGCCAAAAAAAACATCATTTAGGGCCTCAAAACGACCCCAAAAGTTTGGGACCCAAAAAACCGTAGAAAAACTGCCAAGATGGAAACTGTACTTTGAGATAGTGGAATAGGTGGGTGACCATCGATGTCGACCTCGATCATTGAGACCTTGTACAAGTGCTTTGTATTATGTAGTGTTATTTGTACAATGAAATTCCAATCTACAGGACAAAAAGTTGTGTTTACCCTTCACATTAATAAATAAACATCCAGATCCAACTCCTTCCAGAGATCTTGATCCATCAAAGTATAAAGTCCAGATATCATGGATATACTTCATTTCTGACAATTTTGTTTTATCTTTTTCTGCATTTTAAATATTTTCTGTAGAACTAAAATTTACACTATTTACAACTTTGGTTCCTACTACTGTTTTGAGAGAAATATTGTAACATCCCAGTTTTCAAACCCTAAGTTAGCAATGTATATTGTAAATGTAGTATATGACTGAGAGCCAAGTGATGTAATATGTAAATGATGTAAATTGAATATAATGAATGAAATGTATCTCCATCTATAGACAGACACAAATGAAGATTAGGGGCATAATTATCCACAAGAGAGGGAAGGGGTCCAAGGGGGAGAGTTTTCCCATGTCTATTAAATCAAAACCCATTTCTTATTTCTTTATAAGTTATCCTTACCATGAAACTTCCATTAGTTGTTGAATGTTCTAGAGCCCAATCATTGAATTCATGTAAGAGGGTTGGTGTGAGAGTAACTTCCCATAGTTATTGAGAGCATGGGGGTTGAGTAAAATCATCTTGGGGAAACTTGAGTGCAAGTCGAGCAAGAAAGAGAAAGAGAGGAAATTCATATGGGTAGGAGACTAGAATTGCAAATTCACGTCTTTGCATAGAGAGCAGTTTTAACATGGAGTTTTCTGACCAACAATGGAGTTATGAGTGTTGAAGCATGCAGGTAGTTGTTCAAAGATGGGAATTCATGGATAAATAGGTTGTGTGCTTAGGATTAATGTGTTGTTCAAAAGTTTCCAAGGAAGCACATGTTTTGTTGTTGGGTGAATCCGTGTTGCAGCTGTAGAATTTTCAAGGTCCTAGAAAGCAGAATTCCTATCCAACCTGTGATGGAATCCTTGGAGGGGAGTGGGAAGGCTTGATGGAATGTGAGTAGTGAAGGGGGATTCCATCCCTTGGTCTGTGTAGGTTGAGGGGAAGAGAGCTAGTAGACTGGAATTTTCTATGGGAATTGATTGTTGAGAGGGGGACATTAGCCAACCTTAGGGACCATCTTATCTTATGGATTCATAACCTCAGCTCGAGGGTGGATTGTTGTTGAGATTTGGAACAACAAGCCTATGGTTGGGAGAAACGTCCATCCTTTGTAGTAGGTGGAACATTTTATAAGATACATGTTCCATTTGTTGTGTTTATTCATGTATGATGCCGATATTGTTGCAGTGCAATTTACTTTGAGTTATCTTGGTTAAATGCTACTTGCCATGAGAATAATTATGCATTCAAATATCTATTTATGGGGCTGAATTTTGTTGTATGTTGCTTAGTTTCTATTGTGCATAGTTATAGTAATTGAAATTATGTTTTTAAGTAGCAAAGACAATTGCATGAGTTTAAATGTCATGCTGTGTGTTACTTCTGCATATAGATTTGGTATCAGAAATTTTAATTGGGTCATTTAACCAGTGATGTGACCTAGCGAGGGGATGGGTACATTACAAATATCATGTTGTAAAGCCAATGCTAATCTTTGTGTTTTTTGGATTTCAGATGACAAAGTGATAAAATTTCCAACATCCAAATCCAATGAATAATTCCATAAAATAGGGAATTCAAAAGAAGAAGGTTTACTGATTACTTCCAAATTAGTAATTGTGTGTTTCATGCATTTTTCTTGATCAATTGTAGTTTTGTTCAGTTTTCCATTCTAAGGTAACCATAAACAGTCAAATGCAAAATAAACCTGTAGCTTTTGTGACCAATCTCTACTTAGTAATAGTCCATATGCTTCTAGAATGTCAACCAAAGCTATGTCAATGAATTGATGAACTTTATGTTTTGATGATAGTTGGATCAAGACATCTTTCAGTTCTTCAATTAATTTTACTTCATATATGTTGAGCTGAATAATGTGGGTTGAACAATTGGTTGGGGTAGCATTCAATTTTTTGCATACATAATAAGACATAACATTTGATGATGCTCCATAATCCATTAAGCAATTATGTAAATTTTGATTAAATATTTCAAAGTTCAACATAAAATGTGGAGTCAATGACTTAGACCTTTCTCCGTTGAGTGGAGTATTCATTATCATTTTCTGTGTATTGATTCCATCTGTATTACTTCCAAATTTAGAAGAAATAAAAGGTTGATCGTTTTCATCTCTTAGAGCATTCACAGGAAGCTTGGATTGCTGGGAAAAATTTCCCATATCCATGATCAAAATATTTTCTTTAATTTTCTTAATATCTTCCACAACATTATACTCCATATGTTCTGATTCAAGAGATAAATCTTTTCGTAATCTAGTAAATATGGAAGTGGATCTATTGATAGGATCATGAGTCTAGGGATTATTTCAAATAGATGTCTGAGGAACACTATTGTGTGGTTGGAGTATATGTCCTTTATTTTTGGTTTGAACTACCAAGGAATCTTCTAATTTTTCATCATATTCGGTTAGATTGACACCTGAAAACATGTCACATAGAGACATTTCTCTCTCACTAGGATATTCATATGATTCTTCCTCCACATTTCCTTCTTCTTGTTCATTTGATTTTTTCATTTGAGCATAACCATCAATAGATCTATTAGCAACCAAATTCATAACATTGATCCATTGTGGGCATGTTTTCTCAGAGGGATTTTCCTGATGATAATTACAATAATTATCCATGGCTATATCTACCAAGTTAATGTTTATATTTGTTGGGCATGGTATGATAGATTTAGGAGGAAATTGTATTTTAAATAATGGCATATAAATTCAAGTTTTCCTCTCTAGTACTTTTCTTGATATCAACTAGCTCATTAGATAACTTTTAAATCATTCTATGTAAAATCTCCATGTCTATAGAATCCTTTTCTTTACCTTGAATGATGGGTTTTGTTTGATTTCTTGTCAAGATTATCCTTTTCTTAGGTGGTGTTATATATTTCTTTCTTAGAATGTTTTGGCCTTCTTGACAACCCTTCATCTCAAATTTGATTTTCTTAGCCTCTTCAAATTTTAGAGACAAGGTATATATACATTCTCACTTGAAGAACATTGAAATTGAGTCTGGTAAAGCATTAACATAGATTTCAATTTGTAATTCGAGTGCAGGGGAAATTCCTTCTTGGAATTTGTTTAACATTGTAGTGAATCATTTGTTAAAATTTTTTACCTTTTCTTTAGGACCCATGACCAAAGAAAATAATTTTTTCATTAATGCACCTATAGTATTTTCTTCACCGAACTTATCTATAAAATCCTTTTGAAATTTAGTCCAATTGGTGATGTATCTAATAGGTAAATTAAAATACCATGTAGAGGATAAATTCTCAACGGTGTAGGGGAGAATATGACAAACTACATCTTTGAATTGCACATTCATTAATCTAGTGAAAATAATAAAATTCTTGATATGATCTTTAGGTAAGCTATATGTTTTAGTGTCATACTTAGGGAGAAATTATTCATGGTGTTTAGGCAGATTATGAAGTTGTTTAGGTAAATCCAAATCATCCTTAGCCAATTGAGGTTGATTAACATTACAATTATTGGTGACATCATCAAGATATGGTTCCGAGCCTTCTTATTACGAGTCATATTTTTCTTGATAATTAGAATGTATATTTTATGGTGGAGTTATAGCAAGACTAGCAGGTGTAGTAGGAATTAAACCAAAACGTTGTTGAATTTATTGAAAGAACAATTCCACTAAATATTCTACTATATGAACCAATGTATGTTCGAGAGTTGATACTATGATTCCAATAGTTTTTTGTCGATGAGGGATTAAGGGAGTTACAACCAATGTAACAATATTCTTGCCGTAAGCTCGCGTGATACATTTAAAAAAATTAACTTCCTCATTTGATATTGTGAAAAAAATTGACTCAATATCGTTTCCAGTATTATCCACACCTTGAGGTGTTATGTTTTGAGAATTTTGACCTCTAGGATTAGGAATTTCTAAGTATGGGATATTTTTATTGCTTTCCATACACAAACCCTCCTTCTAGCACCAATTTTGTTGATGGGGATGGATTCCCAATGCTCAAAAGTAGGGATTAAACCCAAGAACGAGGCCCAATTAGACTCCTCCCAGTTTGGTATGGAATAATCCTTCAAGATATTGGTCTGATAACTATTTGATGGGATTTAATATTTTTTTTTTAAATGTTTTCCAACTTTATAAAATAATAGCAGAAATTAAACTAATCTAATGGGTATAAATAAATTTGTCCTGCAAGATAACCTATAAGAACAGTCAATGGATATGAAACAAAACTTTTGATCCTCTTGGAAGTAATTCCTTTAAGAAATAATTACTACATAATGACATTCGAGAGTTATAGATAACATAAAGTTGAAAGAGATGAAAAAAAATACCCAAAATTAATTCAACAAATATTTTATTAAAAATATAACTAAGAAAGAATTCACTGAGAATAAGAACAATCCACTCAAATGCGTAAGATAACTTAATAGCGATTGAAATCCTTACTGGATGATTGATATATTTAAACAATAATAGAATAATCCATGAAAAAGAAAAAAGGTACACAGATTCCTTAGCAAACCCAAAAACATCTCGAATTCAATCAAAGTTTCTAGAAATTAGCTTTGAAAGAGTTCTTTGCTACATTTCTTGCAAAAATTTACCTTAGAGCCAAAAGACCCTTTTTTGAGGTTGACTCCCTTATTTATAACTTAAAATTACAAGTTAAAATAGAATAAAGCTAAAATTTAGAAAAACAAGATTTTGTATGTCATCATAACGTTGATGGACTAGGAGACTAGATGGATGCATGCTTGTTATCATATTGGACCCACTGTTTGAAAATTTCTTCACACAATCGAAGGTATGGGAAATCATGTTGATCCATGGGGAAGCTCAAGTTCTCTCACTCAATTTTAAGTCATTGATTATACCTTTCTATTTCTGGAAGTAGATATTCAAACCTGACAACCATCTTAATTTCTCCGATGTGATATTTCTACATGTGGCCCCGACTTATTGAAGTTATTTCTTTGACATATGTTTCATGTTTATCAATGATCTTCTTGAAATATGACAACACTTCATTCATTGGCCACAACTCTTTTGGCTGGCCAAAATTGGGCAAACAATTTTCCACCATGACTTTGTTACACTACTATATATGGTGTTTAAGTTTGATGGGGAGTTTGAACGGTATAGATAAAATTGAAAATACTGTTAGAAATTACTAATTTATTATCAAATTTTAGTTTTTTTTTTTCTTGGTGCCCTGACGTTCGTTGAAATTACCACTGAGTTCAATCATATTTGGAGATATAACTCCTATTTGATCGTTAACAATAAACATGTAGTCTAAATTGATAGGGACACATGGTACCCCATCGTCAAACACATATCCTAGAGGCATGTTTATAAAACCATGAGCTATAATAATTGACTCAAGGACCTATAAATACATGTAAATTTAGATATGACCGACTTATGTAATTTCCCTATGGATTGAGGTTGTCCGCATGGGGATCATATACATATATAAGGTTGTAAGTAGAGTGATAGGAAATGATATGTTTATCAGAGAGACATTAGGAGGAATATCTGGAGAGAATAAAGGTGTGGGATGTATATTTCACTTTTTCGAGTTTTGTAAGGGAGACTATAATTGTGATGTCTATGATGTAAAGATCATACTATTATGATGAATTAAAGGAAGATCAATATCATTTTGACTCAAACATTTCTTATATGTGATGCTTGTTGTGATCTTTAGTGTTTATCTATCTAACATCCCGTTTTACCGAGCACACTTATATTGACTTATTCTTTGAGGAAACTAGCGTGCAAGTGATTCGGTTATGGTACATTATGATTTCATTTCGATTATGAGTTATATATGATGATGATGATGTATTGTGATTTATTTTTACTTTCAGATGTATGTGTATTGATAGATATTATTGACGAGTTCTCCTGAGTGTGTAGGACACATGATAGGTTATGGATGATGATGGCATCAATGGAATTCCTTGGGCTCTATATTGAGTCAGGGAGTGGATTGTATTTTGATCGAGTATTTCATTTTACGCACATGTGATATATGATTGATTACATTATGATTTATTTATATGGATTATTGACACAATGTTTTTCAGTGGATGCAGGATTGACATTGCTTTCTAATCTGAATCACATAAAGAGTAAAGGGGTCATGCACAAAAACAAAACATTTGAGGGAGAGGTGTGGCATCATCCCTGTCACATCCTGTTAGCACTCCCACTATGACCTGAATTGTAGGTTAATAATTACCTAGTTCGAGAGGTACATGATGTCATGAGAGTAGATTGAGACAGTCCCTGACAAGGAAATCTAAGGGGCACACAATAAGGTAGAATCCTCATTCCTTAGAAGCCCTTAGTCTCTCACAAGGTCGAATGAATGGAGTGTTGATTCCAAGGGTCAAAAAAACTTCCAAAAATAGTCAAAGGCGAGTGGCACCCTTGGAGCACAAAGGTGCGTCTTGAAGGGCACATCATGTAATTAAAATGTGAGTCAATA
This sequence comes from Picea mariana, assembly GCA_032191745.1. Classification (NCBI taxonomy): domain Eukaryota; kingdom Viridiplantae; phylum Streptophyta; class Pinopsida; order Pinales; family Pinaceae; genus Picea; species Picea mariana. Next base: position 87,031 of record JASDQU010752212.1, read on the forward strand.
AATCTAGATGGCCTAAAGAACTTAATGAAATATTTAGACCTTGTTAGAACATACTATTAATTAATCACTAAATTATAAAATAGAATCCTTACAAGAGTCTAAACCTAAGTTTAAGATTAATTCTAAGTACAAGTTTAAATGAGAGACTAAATAAAATATTAAATAAAATAAAAGAATTGAATCCCTATTCTATTTTGAAAGAACGTTGTCTTGAGAGTCTTTATCCTTTTCAAATTAATATTCTTCTTCATTATCTTAGTTGAGAAAAGTCTAAATCCCTTTAATTTTTTCTTAATTCCCTTTGTTCGGGAAGTATGTCTTGGTAGTATTCCATAATTTTTTATTAGATCTACTTTACTCCAATTTTACAGGTGTTAGCAAGATAAAAATAACCTTTTCAGTGATTGTGTGAAAAATCATTGAACCTTCGTGATATCCTTCTTAGCGCATTCACTGTTAAATTCAAGAAGGGATTATCACATCGTTCCACGTCTACATAAACATCCCTAGGTGCGACGTGTGGATATTAAACTAACATTGTCTCTTAGAATTAACCTCTTTTAAATTTGACATGCTTAGGAAGTGGTGCATCCTCGACAGTTGATCGTGGATTTTTCTTCCTGGAGTTGACACCTGGATGAAGTTTCAGGTTCTATACCTTATTGGAAGCAAGCTGGGCTCGATAAATTTGTTTGAGGCATTGTGTCACCGAATGATTGTGCACTCCAAACTGTTGATGTATAAGTTTACTTAGATAGGTATGTCATGTCATCCTTTTTTGTCTGTTTATGGATAATCAGCATGTGCTTCTTTGACTTATCCCATCCATCTACTTGTCTCATTACTTCATGAGAGAGTTACCCATCTACCTTCATAAATGTTGTCTCCTCTCAGCCTATTATAAATAGAGGAGCTCTTCAATGTAATAAGAAAGTAGATCTAATAGATCATTCTCTCCTTTGTAGAAAGTTATTGGTCTTTGCAGTTATCTTGTTGTGCCTATGATATTGTATTTTATCAATATCTACATGGTATCAGAGCTATTCTGCAAACCCCTTCTCCTTTCTTTTGAGAGATTTGCATGTTGTCTGATCTTCAAGATCAAGATCCGATTTTCCCAAGATTGTCTCTTTCCAGTGCCTCTGTTGTTCTCTCTTGTCCCTACCATCCTCCTCTTGTGTGTTGCCTTTCCTTTTTCCTTTACCTCTTCTTTCTCTTCCCTCGTTGGTGGCAGAGGCCCAAACGTCGTTGCTCGAGCTAGGGCTGTAGTTGTAGCAGTATTAGTGGTCTTCCTTATCGCTGTTTGTCTGAGAGATTAATGCTGGGCATAATCCCAAGGTAGACTATAGTAAATGTCAGTTTGTGCAGTGAATTGAAGGATTTTTCAAACCATTTCTTGGTCTGGCTTGAGTAGCCTCCTTGCAAAAAGTCTATAGTAGGGAATAAGAGAGTTGGACATGCTATCCCTGTATCCTTCGTTTGGATTACTGGTAATAATTTGGCCTTGAGTCCAGAAGGCATGGTATGATTCTTTTCTAAAATATTTTGCTTAATCTTCGTCTGCTATGTACTAATACTCACAACATGAAAGCTTAGTGTACCGTGTCAGGCCTGGACCACAATAGTTAATATGTTGTTTTATTTTTAATTTTAATTACTCAAAGTTTTGTTTAATGGAAGGAAACTGATCAGATCGACTTCTATTGGATATTTTCTCTTCGAATTGTAGTTATGGGGTCTTCCAATCGCTACTCTTCATCATAACTGAGGCAATGTGGAGGTCGAGTGGTGAATAAAGATATTGGTAAAGTTTGACCAAAGAATAGATCTAAGCATTCTTTGATGTTGAAATCTTCCTTCATTAATGTCCGCTGAAATAAATTGAGGAAGGTGTGGGGTTCCATTCTTTCAGAGCACAACCGTGAGTTCAAATCAAATTGTGGATCTATGCTTAGATTGAATCCAAAAGCTGGAAAGGCTGTGGGTCGTGATCCATAAAAAAACTGTTGTAAATTTTGTTTTAGAGCTCTTTGTTTTGAGCTCGAGCTTCCTTTATTTATATTTGCAACATAATTTAGAAGTTACACAGACACAAATCTGTGTTCTTTTTGTATTCTCTTTTGAGATACCACACCTAGATCTGGTGTTTTATTGTACTCTTTATTGTAAATGGCGGAGTTAAGGATTATTGAGCTCCTAACTCCCCATAATTATTATACATGGAAACTTAAGATGCAACAGTTGTTGCAATCAAAAGGGCTCTGGCAGATGTTGGTCGGGGCTCAACCTATGTTCACTAAGGAAATTGAGAGGTTCGCCTATCAAAATAAACTTGATGAAGCCATGGGCCTCATCGGTTTACATGTGTCAGATAGCTTGTTGTTCCACATAGTTGATTGTAAAACTTTGAAAGCAAGTTGGGACAAGTTGGATTCCTTATTTGGAAAAATCAATGAATTTCGAGCCCTACAATTGGAAGAGGAGTTGTCATCACTGGTACCGGATGAGCATGAATCCGTTGAAGACTATCTCACCAAATTCAGGGCACTAGTGGCTACGCTAAAAGGGTGCGGAAAAACTAAATCAGATAACGAGTGCATCTTCTTGATTTTATCCAAGCTAAAAGGTCCTTATCGGGTATTTTCTTCTTCATTTTATTCTACTATGGATGCACTAGGAAGTGAGTTTAACATGCCTTCCTTTGAGATTTTTTGTGAGCGTATTACCAGAGAACAATCTAATCTTACTCAATTAGATTCTCTTTCTAGCTCTAACAATAAGGATTTTGTGGCTCAAAACACCAAAACTAAGCAAAAGACTCGGTATAAGCAGAAGAAATTTTTTTCTCCAACTGGTGAGTTTACCTCCAAGTCTCAGCAGAAAACAAAACCATTTCCTCCATCTTCCAAGTTTGGCGAGTCTTCCTCCAAGACAAAGAAGAAGAAGTCAAATGACACCTGTAGCTTTTGTGGCAGACTTGGGCATGTAGAATCTAAGTGTTGGTTGAAACTTGAA